>JADFUC010002440.1:0-139555 GCA_019722365.1 Lithospermum erythrorhizon | reverse complement strand
TGAAGTTACGTATTGCTTTTGAGAAATCCTTTATAAATCTCCGATAATATCCCGCTAGACCCAGAAAACTTCTTACTTCAGTAACACTTGTGGGTCGTTCCCAATTCATCACAGCTTCAACTTTTTGAGGATCAACACTTATACCCTCACCTGAAATCACATGACCCAAAAACTGCACTTTCCCCAACCAGAATTCACACTTAGAAAATTTAGCATACAATTCATTTCTTCTCAAGGTCTCCAACACAATTCTCAAGGTCTCCAACACAATTCTTTCTCATGCTCTCCCTCACTACTAGAATATATCAAAATGTCATCGATAAGTACCACCACAACTTTATCCAAATAAGAGTGGAACACCCTATTCTTAAGGTCCATAAATATTGCAGGGGCATTTGTCAATCCAAATGGCATCACCAAAAACTCATAGTGCCCATATCTTGTTCTAAATGCCGACTTTGATACATCATCCTCCTTAATCCTCAACTGATGGTAACCTGACCTCAAATCAATCTTAGAAAATACACGGGCATCCCTTAATTGGTCAAATAGATCATCAACTTGTGGGCAACGGATAATATCGATTCTTAATTGTTACTTTATTCAACTACCTATAATCAATACACAACCTCAGAGATCCATCCTTCTTCTTGACAAACAACACAGGAGCACCCTAAGGTGAACTACTTGGTCGAATGAATCCTTTATCTAACAACTCTTGCAATTGAGTCTTTAACTCTTCAACTCTGTAGGAGCCATTCTGTATGGTGCCATAGAAATCGGAGCAGTACCAGAAGTAATTTCTATTGAAAACTCCACCTCTCGCACAGGAGGAAGTCCTAGCAACTCCTCAGGAAACATACGTCAACATAATCTCTCACAAAGTGAAAATTCCTTAGGTTAGATCTCCTCCTTCTTGCTATCAACGATATGGGCAATATAATAACACATCCTTTTCTCAATAACTTATGGGCAACTAAGGCAGAAATGAGGCAAGAGGAAAGAATTTTTCTATCACCTAGGAAGAGAATCTTAGATTTTCCGGGACTAGATATTTCAATCTTCTTAAGATGGAAATCTATCACTGCATGATGTCTCCCTAACCAATCCATCCCCAAAATAAGGTCAAAATCATTCATCTCAAAAGGAAGTAAATCTACCTCTAGACATTGATTTTCGATACTTAAGGGGCAGTTTCTAAGTACCTCAACAATCTTAACCGATCTCCCTACTGGTTCCAACACCACTTTGACTACTCCCCGCAACAACACCACCTTGACGACCTCCAACTCTATGCCCTCGAGTTCCACAACCTCCAAATTGTCCACCACGATTCCCCTAGACTCCATCTCTAACTGCTATATAGGAGCGATAGCATTTGGACCACCAAAATTTTCTTGAGGCATAGGGCAATTACTAGTGGTATGTCCTGTTTAGTTTTGACAACGGTAACAGATCACCCTCTCATGAACGGAACAACCACCATTTCTCATACTCCTGAATAACTCCTCGAGATCCTCCAAACTCATTAAACAGTCGTAGGTTAGAATCTAATATGAATTTATTCGTGATAAACACCAATTCATACATCCGGGATCCTCAAATTAATGTATATTAATCTAAATACAAAAATATAAATGTATGAATAAAAGAATTCTTACATGCAACAGAAGCGAATGAATCCTCAAATCCTCACAATCAACAACTCGCGTGAAAGTTTCTCCCTTCAATGTCCTCTCCAAAATTTGTTCAACACCGAAATGATGTCCTCTAGATTGCACACACCAAGAGAGAAACGAACCGAGTACTTGAACTTGCTAGAGTTTGAAGATGAATAAAATTGGAAGAGAAAAACTCTTCCAATTCTATGGGGAGGGGGGCGGCTTTCTAAGAGGGGAGGTTGAGTTTTTTATGATTATGATAAAAAACCCATCCACTCTTTAAATACTGTCACAAATTCCACACGCTATAACTGCTAAGCAACTCGTTGAAATCGCTTAACTCGCTAACTTAATTGTAATCGCTATGAGCTTCTAATTAAATAAATGCAGTTAATAATGAAGTTTTTCTATTTTAATTAATCTCTAACAAGTCAATTAAAATACTAACGAAATACTATCTAATAACTTATCAAGTTATTCATCAATCTCAAATGTTTAATTGATTAAATTTGCAAGTTTAACTAATTGATGTTCATCAACATATATTTGACAATATATAAATATCGAGAGATACATTTCTCAATATACAAGTCTCATTAATTTCTCATTCACATGAAATATTATTCGAATACTATCAGATGTATGACCTTCTAGGCTCAAATAATAAGAAGTTGTATAATAATAATAATTAAATCAACATTATTATTATAACGACACCTAGCAGCATCTAAAGAATCGCTCATAACCCCCTTTAAATTATCACGAGAACCCACACCAATAATATACACCACAAGTGAACACTAAGTTTTGGTCATCTCATTTAACCAAACCGCAAATGAATCGATACACACCGTCGCAACGGGCACAATAAAAGGGAATCAATTCTCATTGATTTCCAACACTCCCACTTGCCCTTGGACGATTACCTTACAATTCCTTTATCGCATGATCTCTAGTCATAGGCTAACCATAAGAAGTGTGTCATGAAACACCCACAACTTTCTTTACTCGAGTATGAACTGAATAAGCATTTATGGCGTCCCATAAACCAATCAGCACTAACCGCGCTGGAGAGGCCCGAGATCTTCAGGTCAAGGACGATAAATCCCTCCCAATATATCAACATCTATCGCTATACTACTGTGTGACCCAACATATGCCGCTCTAATCCCCGCTTAAGGTAGACGCTTTGGTCAGTCAAAGACAGCTTATATAACAAAAAAATAGTTATATATCGTGAAGTCTAAGAATCGCCGAACCTAATATTCTAAACAAATATCATAGGAAACAAATATACATATCTTCTATGAATTCGTTTTTCTCGGTCATACCAGCCTCTACCATAGGATGTTCTCATGGTATTGATCTAGTCCGCAGCAGTTGGTGATCAGCCTTGATCACTAATCAACAAAACACCAATGTTAGTCATATCATGCTTTGCCGCTCTAACTATCAAAGATTCCATTTGAAAGGCCTTTTGGTTATCCTATATACTTCTAGGTCAAGAGGTGTAATTAAACAATTCATGTTGCCTCTAGAAAACATAGACTAACCTAGGGATTTAACTTTCACTCATCGAGGATACAATACATGTACATTATATGTAAATTTAAAAACTTATAGATCAAGCAGAAACAACATACTAGAATATGCTAAGCAACAATATTCAAATATTTGTTCACATAACATAATAGATACATACACGGATTCTCGCTAATCCTAACACCACACGCGACATCCTGCCTAAGACCTATGTTCACGCATGCTCATCACGCTTGCCCCGACTTTAGCGAAGCTCAGCGGGTCGGCTAAATTGGCCATTCCTCGTCACATTTTACATACTTCTGATATCACCTCTATTGCTTATTTGTACTTAGTGATACTTCTCTAGGTACGTGCTTGGATTTATGATGTGCTCTGTCTTACCAGCTATCGCCTCCCAAAGATTTCACAAAGTAACTCAACTGTCCCTCACCCTAGGTACTACACCAAGCTCACCACGAATTCTTAATCCACCATGCTTCTTTAGCTATTTCAGACGCCGCGATGTACTCGGGCCACAGTGTGGTAGAATCGGCAACAAAGATCGCTTGGAACTCCTCTAAGATACTCGCCTCCACCATCGAGACAAAAGTACATACCCGCATCGGGAACGATAATGCTCTTTGTCGCTTGAAAACCGGCATCGGTGTACCGATGACTACTAATTCATCAACTCCACCATATACCAAGAAAAGCATCTTTAGTTCTTTCTCGTATACTTCAAGATGCACTTCTCACTACAATCCACCATTTTCACCTCGGATTAGCTTCGGGTATCTACTCGGTTATATTTCAGCCGCATAAGCATACATCAAATTAGTACATAATCAGGCATACACGACGATCTTGAGCAGTCGTTGGGTAAGGTACATCCTCTTCTTCATTTTGTTCATCTCGGCACTAAGAAGGGGACACCTGCTCGCCGAGCTGAACTCCACGTCTCATTTCGGGAGATTACCCTTCGAATTACTCACAACTCAGAAGACCTTATTCACATGTATCCTAACAAAGTCCAATTAGCCTTCTGGCCCGATCTCGATGGATCTTTATTCCAAGTATATATTGCGCTTCGCCTAAGTCCTTCATTGAAAATATTTACACAACCAATCCTTGACCGAAGTTCAAGACCCCACGTTGTTTCCACGATATATTGCCATCGACATGCGACTATGAATGATACATAACTCCCACTTACTTCTTCTTGTATAGACAATATTCTCTTCGCTCTTGATGAAACTAAAATCTTTAATTGATTCATCAAACGACCTAATCAAGGGATGCCTCGCGAAGACCATAAAACGAGGTTGTACCATATACACATCCTCCTCTAAATTTCCATTCAGGAAAGCAGTCTTTACATCCATTTTCCATATTTCATAGTCATGAAATGCAACAATGGCTAAGATTATCCAGATGGACTTAAGCATAGCCACTGGCGAGTAAGTTTCGTCATAGTCCACGCCGTGAACTCGTTTCAAACTCATGTGCTTCAGCTTTGAAAACATCGACAAGCCCAGTCTTATCATATTTTCACACCCATTTACATTCAATATAATCCCCATTTGTAAATCCAACAAGGACCAAACCTGTTTTGTTACATAGAACTATCTCGTATCACGGCTATTCGCCATTTGTCGCGATCCTTTCTATTTTTATCGCTCTTTATAAGAAGCTCGGCTCGTCACTTTCAACGATGAAGGTCACCATACCAAATAAGCCTGTTCTTGGACGATCCTCGTTGGGGATCTCCTAAGGGCTGGTTCTTCCACAACTTCCTCGTGGATCGCTAACTAGATTTTCTACGAAAGGCGTGCCAATTTTTCGCGCGCGATGTTTCTACATTAGATGCACGACATCACTTATCAACTTGAGCTTCATCAAGAGAACACCATTACTTCTAGTCCTTTCTCCGACGATATTCCTTTCATGGAACACTCTTGTCTTAGCAATTAAGATTTTATTCTCTACGCTAGTAGAAATAGTAACCAATTATTTCCTTCTGATATCCTACAAATAAAGATTTATCGGATTTTGGCAATGCTTTCTATTCCTTTGTTAATCTCTCTCACATAAGCTTCACATCCCCAAATCCCGAGAAAACCCAACTGGGGAACTTTCCCAAACCACGCTTCATGGGGGAGCTTCTCCTGTCAATTTCATGGACATCCGCTTAAGCGTAAAGTTGTCCCGATAAGCCGCATATCCCCGTAAATTAACCGTAGATCGATAGGCTCATCATAGACCGAACCATATCAAAAAGGGTTCGATTTCTCCTTTCGTATTACCATTACGCCGCTAAGTATCTCTGCTTAGAGCGAAGCTAGAAATAATACTACACTTCTAAGACGCAGTATCAACTTCGCGATCAAATATTCTCCACCTCTATCGCACCGAGAATCTTTTATTGTCTTGTTCAATTGGTTTTCAGATTACTTTTGGAACTCAAGTGAATTTTTCTTAAAGGACTGCGGTTGCCTCATCGACACAAAACCGTATCTACCGTGAATCACCGCAAATGTAATGAAGTGCTTATAACTCTCCTCTTACGTATGTGTTCATCGCCCACATACATCGCATGTGATGCATCCCCACCAAATCACTTGCCCTTTTATTGAATCCAGCTGGCGGTTCTTAGTCATTTTGCCCGTATGCAGCATTCAAACTTATCGTGATAATTCATAATCTAAAACCTTCAAGTATCCCAATCGAGTGAAGTTTCTGATTCGTTCTCGTTAATACGACCCACCGCAATGCCATATGTATGTTCGGGTTTAAGTCATTAGGCTTATTCCGCTTTAAGTTTATGTTACACACTCACCATTATGTCTAAAACGAATAAACCATTTTCAAGTGGAGGCGTACTCAAATACCACTCCCCATTCCCTTTGTGATCATAAGTTCATTCCAGATCTATTTGAAAATGAAAATCCATCATTATTCAGTAAAATGTAAATAGAATAATATTCCCGCAAATCGCAGTACATAGTAAAACCGTAGATAATTTCAAAAAAAAAGGCCCAAAATTGAAATCGATGGATCCTACCGCAGCGCCGCAACCTCGCGCTCGCTCCCTACACGTAGTATCCATTTCCCTCTTTCGAGTCTTCTACTGACTTGAAGTTCTCTTACATACATTTACACAACATGAGAACCACAACCAAAGGTTCAAGACCCACGAATAGAATTAGAAGTTGTAAAAACCTCAATAACATACATGACCAGAAGCTAAGCTGTCGCGAGACCATTCTTCATATCATCCGTGAACTTCCTCGGCAGTTGAATCTCGAGTGACTCCAGTTCCCCAATACCTAAATTTGTCATCCTTCCTAGTGTTCCCCTCGTTTGAAGAACTTGGGATTCTCTAACCCTTATCTTTGCCGGTAAACTTCTTCTTATTCTTAATTTCTTTCTTGTTTCGACTACCAAAAACGTAAGGAGTAGAAGTTTTAGTCTTACTCTGCATTCATCTCAAAGATTCGTGATCATCTTATGTGCCGTTGAGAGACAACTCAAACTTGCGATATCAAGTTCATGACAACCGAGAGAATATGTTCAAGAGACTTTAGGATTTGCATCCATCAGAACGACCAGCCTGCGCCGGCCGCCTGAGAGTCATTAAAACTGAACACCGTAGCCACCAAACCACGGATCACTCAGCTTTAAAACACAATTCGCTTCATCCGAAAATGTGATCACAATCAAGTTTCCCAAATCAAAACAGCTTAAATTTATAATCGACAAATTACATCGAAACGACTAACCCATATATATATACACAACATATCTCAAAATAAAGTAATACTGGCAAGGCTACAAAAGATGATAAGACATCAGATCCCGAATACAAAATGACAACAAATTGACAAGGCTAAAGTTTCAAAAAGGAAAATACAACAATCAAAACAAATGGACACACATCAAAATCGACCGTGAGGATCCTCCGCCACCTCGCTGGCCACCTAGCCACTGAACAAACTCTCAAACAGCCTCGCTAACCGCCACCTCAACCTCGGCACAAACGAATGCCGCCCAACGGGGTGTAAGTCACAAGCTTAGTGAAACTTAAATACTGTGCTTAACTTACCATACTTAACGAGTCAATCAATAATATAATAGTCAAATATGAATAATATACATATATCCAGACTATCTAATCAAAGTCATACAATAAGGTTTCATATGTTCAGCATAACATGTTAAGATATAATGTAAGGTCTCAATAGCACACAATCACCCAATGAAATCAATCATCGAGACTCAACATCGACTATAAATCTAGTCATCACCTTCTATCTCATATCTCCACAAGTATACCAACTCTAACGCGCGCATATACTCAATCCGCCTACCCAGGAACGATCAACCGCTAATAAACACCGCCTATACCAAAGTATAAGGCCAAACCGCACGCTATACCGTAGTATATTACATCGACAATGCACACAAAGCAGTGATCAAAAGACCTCATACCGCCTCTATACCAAGATAAGGCCAAAACCGCACGCTATACCGTAAGATAAAGGCCACACCGACAACGCACACAAAGAAAAGTCGACAAAAGAAAGTCATACCGCTTCTTATATCAAGTATATACAAACCAGCACGCTTATACCGCAGTGATAGGCCACATTGCCACATATCTCGCAAGGAAGAGAGTCACCTAATCCCTAGTAATCCCAACTATGTGGTCACCCCCGAGCATCATGCCTCAAACTCAGCGACAACCCAAACAACTACTCTACTCCCAAACAAGATTACAAAGACACAAATTTAAAACATCCTACAATCGTGGGGAACAATTGCTACAATCTACAAGGCCACAAACATGTCAAAGTGCCGGCCAGGCCACATAATAATAGCGCCGATGCTGGGCTGCATCTAAATATAAGTCGGGGAGTTCAAGCCGCATTACCTCCCAGCCAATCTTCGCCACGTAAACACAATCACATAACACAACAATTACATGTATATCATTCTCATAATCATAACACAATGACATGTACATCATTCTCACCTAATCACACCACAATAATACGTATATCACAAATCAAGCGTAAGTACGTAAAGTAACACCCGCGAGATAAAGATTACCTCTTCTACCTACCGCAAAACCTTCTCGAAGACAATCACATGTGTAACGCCTTTTCCACGACAACGCCTAAACAACACCTTTAAAGTATAATCAAGACCTAATACTATACCAGCGTTTCTAGAAGATACATAATCAACTCTGTGGGAACTATCTCTCAGCCTAACATTTACTTCCGATAAACTATCGGTCTATAATCCCATCTGACACAACCCACCGATTCCCCCGCTAAATTCCATCTTATCACTTTCATTACAAATCGATTTATAAGTCATTCTAACTAATCTATCAAGTCCATAATTAACAATCTATATTCGAAATATCAATTATAACTCAACTGGGAATTTACACTTTTTCAACATAACACCCTTTAATCAATTTTAAATTCAACAATTTAACATCATAACAACTATAATAAGGTCCCAATATAAAATCCTCCTACACATTTAAAGTCTTATAAAAATATCATCATAAAAAGTCAACCGAAAACCCAAAAGTCAACCTCCGACTATACCTGCCCTCAAATCCATCTCTAAACACTTAATTCATCACTTATATACGCTACGTAACTCCATAACCCACCAAGATTTATCATAAAATTCAATTATGAAAAAGTCAACTAAAAGTCAACTATGTCAAAACCTAAGAAATATCTCGAAAGACTTGAAATTCTTACCTTAACTCGAAGAGAATGATAGGGAGAACAATATTCTACAACTCGACCTGAAGCTCGAGCGACAATCGAAGAGAGAAATGGAAAATGAAATTTTTAAGGGGGAGTAGGTGAATATTTCGCCAAACCATGAAAAAAGATGATGACGTTGTTTGATAATGATGATGCTGAAGATAAGCAATGACTAGATATTTAAAACTCGAGTCCCGCTCTCGGCTTTGCTAATTTCTCCGCTATCGTATTTCTAAATCTCCACGACCCGATTCCTTAAAGATAAAATATTCCATGGCAAAAACTACTAAATTATAAAATGTAATTCGCCAAAAAATTTACGCAATAATATTATCATCCGCATTATTTAAAATATCCCCGTCCCACCGACCGAAAATTTAAATTTTTTTTTCAGAATGGGTTATTACATCCACGCCCAGCCTCGGTGGCATTGCATCGGGTGCCCAGGCGGCCGAGTCGATCGACCAAGCCAATCATTTTAATGATACGAGGGCCATGGCCCGTCTGCCTCAGCCTGGCTGCCCACGAGCAGCCGCATCGTGTCATATCTTCGCTAGTTAGCTTCTTCGAATACCTCCTCAAGTCAGCTGCATATGTCATACGCCACCTTTTCATATTGAATTTGGAACGGCGTTCCATATTGGCAATCATGAGACATTGGACACCCACAAAGACGTGCACTAGCGCTATGATCCTTTCCGATTGTGAAGACTATCATTGTGTTTCGAGAACCTTATTAATTCAAAGACGCGTTCAGCTTCTCTTGCTCGAGAAATGACTTCAAGTTTCAGACCACTCGTCAAAATTCGAAGTTATCTACCTTTGCACTTTCAAGTGCCGAAATGTCGGAAGTTCTTACGAAAGTAGTAGCTGCAGCCATTATAATTCTACAAGAATAGTTAATAAAGACAATGTAATCGTAAGAACTATCATGCTAAATACTTACAAATAAATTATAAAGTAAATACTAATACTCAAATCAATCTAAATATATTAGTATTAAGACTCATTATACTTAAATTCAAACCAGATCAACAAGATACATTTCAATCCAAGATAATAGTTATGCTATCAACCAATTATGTAAAAACTACAACTCTCGTGTCGTTACATTACTATTCAAGATGCTACCCGACTTTCAGATCTCCGGCCAAACCGGTTAAGCATACCAATTTTAAAACCAAATAATTACTTGGAGTGATCATCCGAAGCCCAACGTTGCTGGAAATCACTCTGAACACGATCCATCATTGCTATCAATATGCAAACTCAGAATACCTCGCCATCACAAGGCGCCTGCATAACGCAACCGATTTCACAACTTTAAAATTGGCTCGATACGTCAAGCAATTTTAAATGGCGGTATTATTATTACTTTGTTTTTATTTTTACCATGCAATCGTGAGCACATAATCACATATGTACAACATGAAAAATAAAAACAAGTACGCACATTCAAGAGGCGTATGATACACTCCTAGGCCCTATTATTACATTTTCAAAACTTGAAAAACTAACATTTGGCCCTATTACACCTCTTTGTCTTCCTGCTTCGAATGTCCATCAAGCTCCGGCTCTCAATTACACCAAATACACTAATCCCAACTTAGATGATGCAAGCTCGCTGGAGAAACAAGACAATTAAATAAAATAATACGACTCAAAGAAGTCATTTACAACAATACGCAGACGCTAGACCGAAAACGCTGGTCATATCAATACACCTCCATTCCATTCCATAACAATATATATGGGCAAAACATTAAAATAAATAAATGCACTTAATGTCACATATATTAAATGAAATGAAATAAATGTGTTCATAATTGATTAATTAATTACCCATTATTTTACAATTAATTATCAATTAATGTAAATTTTAAATTTAAATATATTCCCACATGATTAAATGATAACATACAATAATAACCAACCTCTTAAATCATGGAATAATTACTTACAAGTAATTAACTCCAAAAATTCAAAATTTAAAGCTTATCACGAAAAATATTTTCAAAATTATCAATTAATGAAAATAATTTTCAGTGGAAATATAAATCAAATTTAATGTCATTCAAGATATATATTCAATCATCTTAATCACAAAATTTACATTTAACATTTAAAAATCTAAATTAATAATTACCAATAAATTTTAAAACAAAATAATTCATATAAAAATACATTTAGGTTTTCTAAAATGCATTTACTCTAACTTCAACGGCTGAAACCACGGCCTCCCGGCCACCCACGATTGACACACATGCAAAACGGTGCCGCCAGACGGCTGGTGTCCGAAACGTGTACCCAAAGATCGACGCGCCTGGGACGATGTCCGCAAGTTCGCTTAATCGATTTTGCAGAATTATTTCAGCTTTTCGCTTTTCCGCATTAATTGCAACTTTTGTAAAAACGATTTGGAGGCTCTAAAAAATTCAAAAATTCTGGGATTCGACTTGAACATCAACAATATCATTATTGAACATGTCCAAGTGGAATTTCATCAAAAACACTTCTAGTTTTTCGATTAAACCCAAAACAATCCAGAAATTCAATGAATTTTTCGGAGTACTTAAAAAATTCAAAAAATTCTGGAAAAAATCTGGGATGAACCTCAAAGGGTCATGAACACACAAATTTAATTTCGTAATTTATAAAATTTAACCCTCTCTGTAAAATCGAAAATGATTCTACCTCAAATTAAAAATGCAAATTAATTAATTTTTAATCCCTTTCAATTCATGAAACAATTAAATAAACATCAAATCATCAAAATCAATACATTGAAATGATGATTCCAGCCGCAGAAATACATATAAAATGGGTTGATTTTTTTCATTATATATATTCATCAATTGAATATATAAATCATGAAATAATCAAAATTAACTAACAACTATGTCAACACACAATCAACTAGATAAAATACATCAAACTCAGTAGGCTCTAAGGCCAATCGTTAGAATCTAGTATGAATTTATATTGATAAACACCTCAATTCATACATCCCGGATCCTCAAATTGGTATATTAATTCAATACAAAATATAAAATGTATGAATAAAAAGAATTCTTACATCGCAACGGAAGCGAACGACCCCAAATCACAATCAACCTCGCTGAGCACTCCTTCAAAGTCCTCTCCCAAAGCTCGTTCTTCAACACCGAATAATGTCCTCTAGATTACACATACACACCAAGCAGGGAAACGAACTCCCGAGTAATTTCGAACTTGCTAGAATTTGAAGATGAATGAAATCGAAAGAGAAAACTCTTCCAAGCAATTCTATGGGGAGGGGTTGTTTTCTAAGAGAGGGGAGGTCGAGTTTTTTATGATTAATATTATAAAAAACCTAATCCCCTCTTTAAATACTAAGTCCCAAATTCCACTCGCATAACTCGTTAAGAAATCGCTTAATCTAACTTAATTAGACCGCTATAAAGTTCTAATTAAATAATGAGTTACTAGTGAGTCGTTTCTATTTAATTAATTTAATGTCAATTAAAATATCGACGAAATACTATCGAATAACTTATCAAGTTATTCATCAATCTCAATCGCTTAATTGATTAAACTTGCAAGTTTAACCAATCATGCTCATCAACATATATATTTGACAAATATATAAATATCGAGAGATACATTTCTACTATACAAGTAAGTCTCGCTTTAATTTCATATTCATGAAATATTATTCGAATACTATCAGATAAAAGGTGATCTTCTGTATCAGATATTTAAGCTTGTATAATAATAATAATTGACCAATTACTATTATTATAACGACACGAGTAAGATCTAGCAATCGTCATAACCCCTTAAATTATCATGAGAACCCACACTAATAATATACACCAATAAGGTGAACCCTAAGTTCTGTAACTTTATTTAACCAAACCTAAATGAATTGATACACAATCATTTAACGGGCACAATAAAAGTGGAATCACCCTCATTGATTTCCAACACGCGTACAAGAAGCTAGCATTAAATCGAGAATTAAAGAATGTGGCATTATACGTTTCGCCAAAATGGCTACGCCGAGATGGTCTCCCCCTCGAATCCCGAACTGAAGAGGACCACCGAATCCTGTGCACATCCCGGCTTTTCTCTCTGTTTCACAGTTTGAACCTGGCCACCTAACTCTGGCACTGTGAAAGCAAAGATTCAATATCTCATGAAAAATCACAAAATTCATGAGCGATACTAATGGTGAATTCCACCATCCCGCCACGGAATCTCCCTCGAAGCTTTTTCTCACTAGCATGAGGCTGCTGAAAGAAGTCGATGAGCTCACCGAATCTCTTTCATAGTCATCGACATTCTTGCTCCTCCTACTTGCCTCAACCAATTCGCCTATTTAACACGCTGCTCTAAGGCAATATTTATTTATGAATATTCACAAATCGGTCCCACATCACTGCAAAACCGACTACCGCAACTAAGGATAAAAGTATTTTCCACCAGCCGAGCTCCTCCATACAACCTATATACCGCAAACTTAGTCCCCAACTCTCCATTAATACCCATGGGCCTAATTATGACCTCCAAATCTCTCGAATGAACTCAAGGCTTTAATAAAGGGAATCAACTCCCCGAAATTGGTGGTCCCGTCGTAAATGTGGTCAAATATCTCGCGGAGATCAACTTCCGTCCTAGAACACGGCCAAGGCCCCTCGATTCTCATCCACATTTACTGAACTCTATCCACATTTTCTGCACCTCTCGCACCTCTACCTCTCATGGCCCCTCCTCTACACGTAGCTCTCAAAGTATTATCCTCACGCCTTTAATCATAAAAGAAAAGAAATTTAAACTCCAAAAAGTCGACTCGAATATCGACAACTCCACAACAACGTTAAACCTAGGCACATAACCACTCAAGAATCCATAAAGATCTTAAACCTAGACTCTGATACCAAACCAGAACGACCCGCCTGCTGCGTCGTACGCCTCCCGGAAAAGTAAGATCATCACTAACTCAGAATCATAGTCACCATACGATGGATGACGACATAAAAGTACTTCATTGATAATAATAAAATATTTGTCCATCGTGGTGAACTAGACATCTCCACCAAATACATCAACCAAACAATAATACATCAAAGTCACCAAAGTGAGATACTCTCCAAAATATAACAAAACAAGAAAAGTCCAAGACACAACAGCGATAATCGATGATAAAGGATCATATGACTTCTCTTAGCCCACCAACATCTCTCACTACGATCCTATTCAAAGAATCCTCGAATATAATCCACGTCAGCTACTCAACTCCGCTACTAATCGGGGCCAACCTGCATTAAACGCCACTCCCCATGTGAGTGGGTCAACTATAAAGTCGTATATCATTTAACACTTCAGTGGTAAATTCAATCACACTGTGCTCATGCAGCGCAAAGATTTATATAAATATAACAACATCTACGTATTTTATTCTCCTATTATATCAACATAATGTCCAACATATAAGCATATCATAAAACATAGGCCTCCACGACATTAGTCCAGCATAATCCAACTCAAAAGTCATAATGTAATCATGAACAAAATATATAACTCAACAAATCAACGACATGAGCAACTAAACTCCATGTAATCATATATGTAGCAACCTATTACTCACAACATATATAGTCATTACATCAACCATTTCCCACAATAGGCTATTCATGATCTCCATATCACCAAGGCCATATGTATTTCTCCCTCAACTGCAGTGAGCCTCTTGTGCCCGTCGACACAAGTGGTAAGGTTATATCTTCCACATCCAGAAATACCTCGCTAACAGAGCTGCCGTGTGATATTCTCCCACATCTGTAGCCACCTGCTAACAGAGTGTTTCATATACTCCCACATGTACAAGTCAACTATATAGAACTCCACTAATACATAAGTACATATCTCACCATCGTATATTACGACCATACATCTCCCTATCAACCTAATAGAACTCAACATCTTATACTCATCATACATTTAAACACAGCATCATATATCATATCAACGACATCAACTCATATATCATGTCAACATTATCTTTAATATCAACTTATGATTCATATCACCATATAACCAATATTATCATAAACTACCATATCTAACAACTTAACCAATAGCACATACATGTAGATATTACACACACAAATACCATATGTAATAAGTTACTACTCGTGCAGTAAGTACTCACCTCGAGCAAAAGCAAAATCTACTACTATTCAACTAGTTAGTCCAAGCACCCGGTTCTTGCTCAACTTCTATTCAAAACGATTTCATGTTAACATCTCATCATTTATGCTTTCACTCCTAATATGGTTTTATTATAAATTTTTGGATTTTATACTTAATTTACATTTTACCATCCTTAGCTACCTAAAATATCATCCTAAAGTTTATTATTATTTTAGAATTTAACTCCCTTTTTAAAATATCTTCTTTCATTTTAGAATTTCTCTATTTTTACTTCTTAAAACACCAAATAAATACCAAAAAAATTCCATAAATCCTCATAAAAAATTTCCCATTCAAAATATAGTTAGAGTACTCAAATATTCTGTCCAAAAATAATTTGTTCAATAAAATCATTTTTTCTCCATTTTAAATACAATTCTAGTCATTTTAGCACTCATAATTCGAAATAAATACCAAAACAACTTTATAAATTCTCATCTTTGGAAATTAGCTCAAATATATGGTATAAAGTTCTGTAAAAATATTAGTTTTAGTTTATAAGCTACAAAATAATTTCTTTTTTGTTTAAAATCACGTTTTAGTAGTTAAATCACCAAAAATAGCGAACAATTTCAAATCGCTCCAAGTTTTTTTGGAGTTGCACACGGTACAATGGGAAATTTCTAGATTTAATTTTTTAATTTTTTTTAAATGTATGATACTTATTTCATGTTTTATATATTTCTTAGCCATTTAAATTCTAAAATTTATAATAAATACAAAACGAATTAAAAATCAAAACTTCCTTTCATAATTCAATTTTAGGAAAGTAAAACTATCTATACAATGAATTTCATATTTTTTAAAAATATTTTACTATTTATTTCCCTTTTTTATGAAAATAAATAACTTTAAAACGAAAATAAAAAAGGATTCAAGCATCACCTTAAGTATTTGAAAAGTCAGTAAATGATTCTAGAAACTTTGAATTAACAAAATGGAAGAAATTTTAGAGAAAACGGAGGGAAGGCTCATATTTCGGGCTCTTTGGGGTGGGCGAGGATGGTTTTTTTGTCATTTTATGAAAATACGATAGCTTACTTTTTAAGCCTAAGTCCACCATGCTTAAGCTTAAGCTTAAGCTTAACCTGTTGGGCTTTAGGTAGTAGTTTGACGACAAAACAGTGGATACTTTCTAGTTTTGTGTGTTAGTAATTAAAATGAAATGTAAAATATATATTACACCAACAATACTATACGCTCTAAAAGTATTTCGGTTACTACTCATATTATTTCCTCACTGCTTAACTACACCACTTTGAAAATATTTATACTACCTTTGAGTTACCCCCGTCAATTAATATAATATTATTTTAATATTTCTCCAAAAATTTTAATCTCGCCACATGACACACCACCGAGCTAATAAAAATAATAATATTAAATATTCAACCGGAACGGTTTATTTCATGCTTATACCACCGCGTTGATTAGTTAGTAAGTGCATTAGTCAGCATCTAAGCAGACGTTGTTCTTTGTTCTCAACTTTATGTACATATGCACTTCTATATTCAACTATCAAGAGTTGTCATCATTCGAGTACATACTTACTAATACCTAGATTCGATTCTCTTAGCTTCACTAAGCTACTAGAGATATCAAACTAGGAAATCTTTCAAGATCACTCAGAAAGTTATAATCCACTCATTTCTTATTCACAAATCTCCTTAGGTTGTAATCAGATTTCCGCTTTCTATGTTCTCAGAATATTGCATGCTATACTTGCTACTTTAACAAGTCAAGCCATAACTCTACGTGTCGGGTTTACTTTTTGTCCGACTTGCACGACGATCGCCTCGGTTAGTTTAAGTAACCGATACAAACGTAATCCCTTTCATTTGTATCGTTTTATTTCCTTATACAATCTTTTTATAACGCCATAAAAGTCAGATCTCTTTGGAAAAAAAAAAAATTCTTTCTTGTATGTATTCATCTCGATCCCGGCTATATGCTTTAACAATTATAACGCCAAGCTCATCGAAGCTGATTTGACGCTCACAAACCACACGGCTCAACAGCTATCGAGATTTCATTGTCATTTCCATCTCTGGGAGCCAAAATAAGACGCACGGAGTTCTATAAAGATTTAGCTTCCGGGAGATGATTCAAGCGAGCAGACAATCACCTTATCAACATATCACACACCACACACACATACACATTTTCGCTGGCCGCAAATTCAGACGTGAGCAAAGCCACGTGAATCAAGTGAACTAAGCCGCTTACGCGGGCGCAAAGCCAAGGACACCTCTCGAGCCGAGGAGCCCACCTCTAATCTCACAATGGACGGTACTACTGACGTTGGCTGCTGGATCAACGCAGACGCTGAGAATTTAAGGCCGGGGAGGTTGTAATACCCGACCGCAAAAATGTGTACATGCTGCCACAAGGTGATATGTTTGATACATTTCCAATGCAGACTACTCATATCACCAAGACGCATCTTCTTTTCGAAAGTTCTCATCCTATGCTAACTCCATTGTTGTCAAGTGTTTACCTGGGGTAATTTAGGATGGGGACCCACTGGAAGTTTCTCAGAGCACGCCAGCCGAGGCAAACGCTACTGAAAGACTCGCGGGTGATCATGAGGCCACCCATCAAATCTAATAACGCATCGACCACTGGCCGGGCGTTATTAACAACTATAACCTTCAACTTATCGAAGTTTATTTAATTGGATCTCTATGAATTCCAAAAAGATTCGAGCCATCCCTTGATCTTTAATAGAGAAATTCATACACAATCCGATTTTGTGTGGTTGTGTTATTCTCTATTATTAGTATGTTTTCACATAGTAACAGATACGCCAGTAAATTTCCCACTCCGACCTAATACTGTCGCTTGTCTATACAAGAATGTAGTTTCCATTAATGAATTCAAACGATTTGAATTGTTCATTAACTTGTGTATATATTTCAACTGTCGTAGATCCGGATATTCTAAACACATTTATAAATACAAAACTAGTGTTTATACCAAGTGTTTATGCATTTCTATAAATACAAAACTAGTACATCTTAAGAAATTAATTATAGGCCATATTATCTATATATAAATAATAACATATCATAAATTGCATGGCATCCATCAAATATAACATATTATATCACACATGATACCTTATCAATATTATATTCAACATGCATGGCATGGATAAAGCAAAAATATAGGGACACACATTGCATGTCAAGATTAATCATCAAATGAAATAAATTATTTAATTTTTTAAGTATAAAACCACTAGTAATCTAATTCTAATATTCATTAATATCTAATATTAAGTTTTGTTAATTAATATCTAATATTAAAACAACTAGTATTTTCCAAAAATACTATTTTACACTTATGATGATTAATTTCTAAATTATGTCATAACTTGAAACTCTAATTATCTGATAATCTTAGGTCTCAATTTAATTAAATCAAATTCAAATTTTTTTGATTAGACCTAATCAAAATTAGAATTTAATTGATCTAAGTCCATTAGTTTTAATTGATTCTAAGAAACAATTAATATTTAATCTAATCTAATTAGAACTAACTCAATGTGATTAAAATAATTTTCATCAAGAAATTAAATTAATCCAATTCAATTGATGTTCAATAAATCAATTTTAATGAAAACTATTGCTAATCGGGAGTTCGATCAAACCAAAAACCCACCCACTCCATTAAGACGAGATGTACTACCACACGCGACCCAAGAAGCCAAAAACGCTGGCGACCGCCATCATCCGGCCCAACACGCAAGCGTTGACCAGTGGCCCAACCGCCCACACGTCCAAACTGCTCAAACGCCCACATACCAAAACCAAACGCTACGCTACAATGCATTAACCTGATTTATTACTAATAAACACAAGATAAGTAAGTTAAAGATCTTTATTCGTTTGAGAGTTTTATCAAACACTTCACATTGATTTATTTTCAAATTTTAAACTAGATCAATTTAAGTTATGTAAAAGACATCAAACACTAAAATACAATCTTTTAGCCACTAATATGAGATGCATAACACACAACATAACAAAATCTCAATATTATTATATAAAAATTCAAACTTGAACAAAATGTTGAACAAAAAAAACCCTAAACCAAATATCCTAACCCCGGGCTCATTCAATTGTATATATTTATACAGTCTATGAACAAATATCCTAAACCCAAGCTCATTCGATTGTATATCTTTCTATAGTTTACGAATAAATATCAATCATTCAATTAAAAAAAATACTTAACAATTAAATAATTACTGGATCTAGAATGGCATTTTTCAACAAGCGACGACTGATCGTCAAGTCGGAATCCACACAGTAAGAGTCGGCCATAAAGACGCCTTCTTAGTGGTGGTTGTCGATAATGTGGCGGCGGTGGCCGCCGACGCGACGGTGGCAACGGTTTATCTTATCCATTCCATCTTAGTCCACCCATATTTTTATATGATTTCAACACTACCGCCACAAGTATATTTATGTAAATGTATATATATTTGTTGGATTCTATTAAGATAAAATATTGATTTTGGTGGACGAAATTGGGGATGAAAATTAGCTACTTTGTATGATTTTTTTTTTTTTTGAAATATTTGAATTGTATCCTATAAAAGAGATGAGGTTGAGTGAAAATGGTAAAGGAAGAAGAAGAAGTAGCAGCTGAGAAGGACAGGAAGAGTCTAGAGTACAAGAATCAGGGGAGGAGGAGAAGATGCAAAAAATTAAGAAGAGAAAATAATTGAAAAAAAAATTGGGAAAAGCAGGCGTCGTCGGGCCAGAAGCATGTTTATATAAAGCCGGGACTAACTATTCCGATAGTAAATTATATATAGAGACCAATCAACAAAGCATCGCATATTGATTAGGTTTATTTTCATAAAAATTGAATGAAACGAAAGAAACAATGGCTTGAACAAAGCATTTGTGTTTACTCAAACCAAAGCAAGTAGAAAGAACTAAATGAAATAACAAAATTCAACAATAATGTAAATGAATGATAATTTAATAGAGACGAGACTAATTTTAACTAAATTCATGGAAAAAATAGTACTTTTTTCGATGTAAATATGGCCTGATATGTTGCCCTTATCCACTACAAAACACAAAACAAACCCAATAATCAACGGAAGCAGAACAACTCCAAAGAAATAAATGGATCATTCCTTTTTATTGAGGTGCATATTCTAGAGAGTTTATGTGATATGGCATAACTAATAAGCTAAGCTAATAATAGGCGCTGCCTCAAACTATCCTATCTTATCTTAGTGAATCATCAGATGAGGCCTTTGAAGTGGAAATACCATTCCTCGTGGAGCCTATACCAAGCCGCCCATGTTTATTCCAACCAAAAGCATGAGAAACCATGTCATTTGATAAGACAAGTGTATGGCTCTTTCCAGCTGCTGCTCGAACAATCTTATGCCTAACGTAACAGCAAATAAAAGAAAATGCAAACAAGAGTTGCGATGATAATCATGTTCGCGCCATTTAAAAATTCTACACGGAACATGACAAATACAAAAGTGCTACCATCTCTATTTGCTTCGGATACGAAAACATAATTGGCTAAAGTGATAAACTACAAATAGAATCTGATTCTCAACTTACTTAGCCAAATGTGAAACAACCGTAGGGTTATCCCGCTTAACATAAAGATTCCTTTGACATAATCATGCTGAAAAGATATAGAAGGGATGATTATCGAACGTACAAACGAATTCTTCCAGACAATGCATCTAAGAGAAGCAGCCTTCCTGAAAGAGGTTCACCAATGCCACTGGCAACCTTGATAGCCTCTAAAGCTTGCAAGCAACCAATAACACCAGGAACTACACATTGCAAGTTGAGAGACTACAAATAAGTTAACATGGTTTAGTCCATGACGAGACTTGAGGAAAATAAAAGCCAGAGCAAGTGACAGTTCAATCCCTGCGAAGGGAATGTTACACAAAACATAATCCAAATCCATTGTATTTGGTTCCAAGGAAAACCGGATCGGTGGGAAATGAAATCACCTAATCTACATAGATAGCATAAGCCCACAATTTTTTACTCCGTATTTGTTAAGACAAGGGATCTGGTCTGGAAAGGTAGTAGCGACAGATTCTAAACAGAGAAAAATCGTCTGTCTCCCTAACAAAAATAAGAGTTCGACATTTCATTGTCTTTAATCCTTGACAAATATCAGGTGTCCTGAAATTTGATAATGTATCTTAGAACTCAGAAATCCTTTTGAATAATTTGTACGGTAAGCTAGCAAGAAAATTTTCAATATTAATATACCTATCAATCGCTTGAAGAAACAGTAAGACATTAGTGCTTTGCCTCTCATCCAGCAACCAAAGAAACAATAATAGTAAGTATTGAAAAATGTATTGCAAAACTATTCAGTCCAAGATGGAGCTCTGCAGAGAGGGGATGCAAGAATCAATCCAGCCACACGTTATTTATAGTTTATCTGTGAATTAACATGGAAAATATTTGTTATACAAAGTACTTTCTTAAAAAAGTCATATGTTTGTAGTAACGATTTCTACAACAAAAAGGGTCAAAATATAAGCTCCGGCCATTATACCCATGCACATTACAGAACCGAGCCTGCAAACAATAGAGTATTGACATCAGCTGTTATTTCCAATGGGAAACTAACGGAACGGATGAGTATGTTTAATTCACAACAACGATGCAGGATGGGGGTTAAAGAGTTAAAAGACAATTAAAAAGGATTACTGATTTAGAAATAACAGAGTTTATGAATACAAAACTTATTAGGTTCACCTGAAATAATTAAGAACCTTAATGATCTGATCAGCTAAATCATCAATACAAGGAACTGACTTATCTGAAGAAAGGGCGGCTGCTCCTAACTGAAATAACTCTTGTAGAAATCTGTACTTTCCCAAAAATATATATATATATAGGTATATAATTCACATTTGTATTTATATTTTAATATATTTAAGTGTTTTCAACACTTATTTCAAAATCTATGCCGATTTCGAACACCCACTTCAAAAAACACTTATTTCAAAATCTATGCCCATTTCGAACACCCACTTCAAAATACCTAAATCCTTCCCTTCTGCCAAATGCTCGTGGATATGTGCCATCAAATATATGCACATATCCAACTTCAAAATACCTAGATCCTTCCCTGCTGCCAAATACCTAGTAGATATTTTTCAGAATTTGATGGCACATATCCAACTTCTACACCTCTTTCAAATTCACAGTTTAATGATTTCAAAAACACATAATACTTTAACAAACTTTAAACAAACAAACAAAAAAAATCCTAAACCAAAATCTCATTTCAAATTACATAAATATTCAATTGCAAAATTGAAACTTGAACAAATTTTAAAACAAGAAACCCTAAATCAAAATACTTAACAATTAAATAATTACTTGACGACAGAGAGGAGGCATTTTTCAACGGCGATGATTTGATCGGTTGAAGTCAGAATCCACCGCAGAAGACTTGGCCATAAAGATGCGGCGGTGGTTGTTGATAACGTGGCGGTGGTGGTTGCTAACGTGGCGGTGGCGGCGGAGCTGATTCAGCCGTCCATCGTAGTCCACCCT
This sequence comes from Lithospermum erythrorhizon, assembly GCA_019722365.1. Classification (NCBI taxonomy): domain Eukaryota; kingdom Viridiplantae; phylum Streptophyta; class Magnoliopsida; order Boraginales; family Boraginaceae; genus Lithospermum; species Lithospermum erythrorhizon. The sequence continues at coordinate 116,767 of JADFUC010002440.1, read as the reverse complement.
TATTTTTATACGATTTCAACACCACCGCCTCAAGTATATTTATGTAAATGTATTCGTTGGATTTTATTAAAAGAAAATATAGATTTTGGTGGATGAAATTGGGGATGAAAATTAGCTAATTGTATGATGTTTTTTTTTTTGGAAATATTTGGATTGTATCCTATAAAAGAGACGAGGTTGAGTGAAAATGGTGAAGGAAGAAGAAGAAGTAGCAGCTGAGAAAGACTAGAAGAGTCATGAGTCTGAACTGTTATTATACTAATACCAAAAACAAGAAACGGAATTCGACCGAAATTATTTTATTCGATTTAATTTTAAAAACAAATGTAATTTTTATTGGTTGTGAGTAAAAACAAGCCGAATTCATCACGTTGCCAAGAATAACAGTCAATTCGCTTATAAGACAACAAACACACGAGCAATTCGCTTATCAAGAAACAAACATCGGATGCCAAATTGCTTATTTACGTAAACACCACGATAAATTACTACTTTCCTTACTTTAACATAAACGCAGAAATTGATGGCCATTATCAAACATAAAAAAAATTAATCGCATACTTAATATCGGTAAAACGTATTTTATCGATATCAATCGGCAAGATTATTGGTTATCATAAATTGCTACTTACTACTTCCACAATTGACAGTATGAGCCATGCCTAATTGGCTTTCAATAACTTCTCCTAGTTTCATGTATTCGATCGATCAATGTTGCATGATCGGTCATCTTTTAATATCTTTACTACACCCATTAATAATTTTATCAACTCTACAATTCTATTGCTTACCAAAATAAAAATTATATTTCATAATTTTACCATATTACTATATTTCATAGCTTTAACATATTTCATAATTTTACCATATATTCTAAATTTACTATAATTTATCATATTTCATATAAATTTTTTTCATAATTTTTTCATATTTAACCATATTCTAAAAATTTACCATACCATCAGATTTCACTAAACTATATTTTATAATTTTACTATATTTTGTCCATATTCTAAACATAATTTACCATATTTCTGTGACTTTGACTATTTTTAACATATTCTAAAATTTACTATAACCTACCATATTTCATAATTTTACAATTTTTGACTATATTTCATATTTTACCATATTTCATGCCTATAATTTTACCATAAATTACCATATTTCATAATTTTACCATAAATGACCATATTTCATATTTTACCATTTTTGACCATATTTTATATTTCATAATGTTACCATTTTTTACCATATTCTAAAATTTATCATAATTTACCATATTTCATAATTTTACCATTTTTAACCAGAGTTTACCATATTTCATATTTCATAATTCATAATTTTACCATAATCTCATAATATGGTCCATAATCTATAATCTCATAATATGGTCCATAATTTTACCATATTTCATAATTCATAATTTTACCATATTTCATATTTCATAGTCCATAATCTAAAATTAACCATATTTTATAATTTTACCATATTTTATCATAACCTAAAATTTTATCATATTTCATACCTCATCATCAGTAATTTTATCATAAATTCTCATATTTCAAAGTTTAATCATAATTTCAGCGCTATTTCATATTTCATAGTTTAATTATAATTTTATTCTCATATTTCATAGTTTAATCATAATTTCAAAGATACTTCATCATAATCTCATATTTCACAGCTTTTAATCATTATTTCATCATTTTATCATAATTTTAATTGCTATTTATTATATTTCATAATTTCACAATCTCACACTTCTATACTAATTACATTTCATACTAAATACACACCATTACATTATACTACCAATACACACCATAATCGCAGAAATTCGCTTTTCTCAACAAATTCGTTGTTTCGCTCGGATATTTAAAAACCAAAATTCAATCCCTACTAACGCAGTACTACATCTATTAAATCATTACTGCTTCATATGAATGTTTAATTGCGACGTGTCTAACAAACAAGTTAATTTGTGTTGTGCTTCATAACAAACAAGTCAATTCATTCTACAAGGCTGGTTTGCTACAACTTTTACTCATTCTTCTTATAAACATTATATTTACTTATTGGGCCTCTAAAGGACACACAATAGACGAAATAAATTTGGTACTTTATTTCATTTATTGTATAATCATGCTGCCACATGTTCAATTCAAGTAAACGTTCAATTTTTCTATCCATGTAATATATGTACTTACCAATATCTCATAATCTAAAATTTAACATATTTCATAGTTTACCATTTTTTACTATATTTTGCCTATAATGTTACCATTGTTTTGCTCATACTTACCATATTCTAAATTCTACCAGATAATTGACCATATTTCATAATTTTACCTATTTTAACTAGATTTACTATATTTCATATTTACAATTCATAATTTTACCATAATTTAACATATTTCATAATTTTACCATAAATTACCATATTTTATAATTTACCATATTTTTATGTTTCATAATTTTACCATTTTTTTGTCATAATTTACCATATTTGACCATATTCTAAAATTTACTATAAATTACCATATTAACAATAAATCTTAACAAACATTTTATAAGTTCATCATATTTTATAATTTAATTATTTAATTATTTAGAATTCATTCTTATGTAATTAATTATTTAATTTCTTCTTATGTAATTACTATTTAATTCATCATTATTTAATTCATTCTATGTAATTAATTATTTAATTAATCTTCTTATGTAATTACTATTTAATCTATTCTCTATGTAATTAATTATTTATTTCATTTTTATGTAATTACTTATTTATTTCATTCTACAATAAACTATTTAATTCATTCTTATGTAATAAATTTTTAATATTTCTCATATAATTAATTATTCTATTCTTATGCAATTAATTATTTAACTAATTTTATGTATCTATTCTTATGAATTTGCATTGTGTTTATATATAAAACAAACAAGCTAATACCATGGTCACATTCCAATGTAAACACACAAAAAATTCGGGTTATTATGTATGCCATTTACACTGCCTCGCTACATATAAACAAACAAGCTTCATAAAATGCTATTACGAAACAAGTCAATTCGCTTGCCGGCTAAAGAATACATTAATTATTGGCCCCGAGCCACTCCACACTCCGCTTATTTGCTAACAACAAGACCGAGCCTCGCTTACGCATACAAGAAAAATACTATTTTAATTCATGAAATATCGCTTACAAGCACAGATAAATAATGTCACGAGTACAAGAATCAAGTAGCGAGAAGATGTAAAAAATTAAGAAAAAAATGGAAATTTTTGTATAGAAAAACAGGTTTACGCGCTTTCAAGAGGCGAGGAAACGAGTGAGTTTCACGCCAAAAGGCTGTTTATTATATACTCGGAGAAAGTGATCCTAATTTGTTTTTGGAAAAGAAAGATGGTAATTAACAAAAAGGCGTGGAAAAATAATAAAACCCAACATTTGACTCCGAAGATAAGGTTCCTTCCATGAACCCCTCACCTCTCTTTCACACATAATAATAACTCAATAATCTGTTGCCATCTCCACACTCAAATTAAACTTTTCAAATTCATAAAGAACCAATTAGCTCAAATTAATTTCAGTAATTTTATTTTCAACATGAACACTTAAACCCTAAGAGGAATATATATTTGAATTAGACTCAGCATGTTTTCACTGCAAGCTTCACTTGTATATAAGCCCTTAGAGTCCCAATTAATTAATTTTCCTAATTCTCCTTCAACTCGGATTAATTCTTGTAAAAATCCAGTCTTTTCTTTCTATATTTTGAATTCAAGTGGTTTTTGTGTTCCTATCAAGTCTCGATTTGGCCCCAAAAGAGTTCTTTATTGCACATTGACCCCTGAAAATGTGAATTCAATAGGTTTGGATGGTAGTGATAATAATGTTGAAAATGGGGAGATTAGTAGTGATAGTGATAATTGTGCGATAATCGATTCGGTTTCGGATGTGAAGAAGAGGTTGCCTATAGTGGTGTTTGTAATGGGGTTGTTTGGGAGGTTGAAGAGAGGATTTGAGAATGTGATGATGTCTGATTGGTTTAGTTGGTGGCCTTTTTGGCCGCAAGAGAAGCGTCTCGATCGCTTGATTGCTGAGGCTGATTCTAATCCAATGGATGCTGCCAAACAGAGTGCTTTATTGTCTGAGCTCAATAAGCACAGGTTCTCTATTTGGTTCAACGCTTAGTTATCCTCTATTCGCTTCAACTCCTAGTTATCCTCTAATTCGCTTCAACGCCTAGTTATCCATCCAATAGACTTCAAAAAATACTAGTACACTTCGAAACTACTTTTGATTTTGGATTGCATAATGTGTAGTGGGAGATGCAGTAAACAGTTTATCGATCCAATGGACTTGAATTTTTTTCTTAAATTGGCTAGATATATATATTTAAAATTTGTAAGATTGGCAAAGTAAGTGAATAACGGGATGTTTTTACTGTATGATCGTTTTAGGTGCACGTTAGATTTTATGGTATGGTGGAGCCTTTACAATGCAGAGGTGCTGGCTTGGTGCATGTGATATTGAGTTTAGTTGATAGATCCCAATAGATGAGTAAATGAAATTGAGATTTTGTTTAGATAGTGAATCTAACATTGTCCAGTTTGGTGTAAAAAGTTTTTGATTATTTTACAAGGGCACATTTATTGATTGATGTTGTATGATTAATTAACTTCTTACTCTTCTGTTTCACGTTTTTCCAGTCCTGAGACTGTTATCCAGCGGTTTGAGCAAAGGGATCATGCCGTTGACAGCAAAGGGGTTGCAGAATACCTCAAAGCGCTTGTCACCACCAATGCTATTGCTGAATTTTTACCTGATGAGAAGTCTGGCAAACCTTCAAGTCTTCCTTCACTGGTACTAGCTTCTGACTTATTAGTTCTTACATCTTTTCAGGACAGGCTGCAATGGCTCATTTATATTTTCCACTGAATAATGATTATTTTCTCCATGTATCCTAAAACTTTATCATGCAGCATGGTGTAACTCGGGATATCTCAATACAGTATCTAAAGACTAGATGTCTTCATACAAGTCACAATTAAGTGATGATCTGTGTTACTTATTCTCTTCAGTTCCATCATTTTGTTATGTAATTCTGTGCAGTTGCAAGAATTAAAGCAGCGTGCATCGGGGAACATGGATGAACCATTTTTGAACCCCGGTGTATCTGACAAGCAGCCATTACATGTTGTTATGGTAAGATGTCATAATAATTTCTTGATACTTGGAAATGTGTTAGTCAAGGTTTGAGTTGATTATTTAAGATATCTACGTTGTTTTAATCTGCACAGTATCCTTCCTCTTTTCAGGTGGACCCCAAAGTATCTACCAGATCACGTTTTGCACAGGAAGTTGTTTCAACAATCTTGTTTACAATTGCCGTTGGTTTAGTTTGGTAAAGCTTCTTCAATATAAAATTGGTTCTAATTGTGAATGTTTTATTGGCTAGAATGCAATGGTTGTTTGTCAACAATAATGTTACGTACCAGTCATTCTTTCAGCCTGGGTATTGATTTTTAAACATAGACCATTAGTGAATAGTATTTGTGGTATTTCACTGTTCTTGTTTAGGATGCTAAGGATGTTATGTTCACGATTATGTTTATACACCATTTTTAACATCCTAGCTTTTTAGCATCGATCAGGAGTAAACATGATTCTGTTACTCTTTGCTTTTGGGCCTTGTGTCCTGATTTTTCCTTTTTAAAGTATTCCCATAAAGATAAGTGTATATGGTTCCAGGTTGGTGGGTGCTTCTGCACTTCAGAAATACGTTGGTAGCTTGGGTGGAATCGGAGCTTCAGGTGTCGGCTCTAGTTCCCCATATGCCCCGAAGGAGTTGAATAAAGAGATAATGCCCGAGAAGGTGGGTTTCTCTTATTGGTTCCTGCTCTGCGACTTAGGGGGTCTAAATTATGCCATAGAACTTAGTGACTTCTTATAGGTTGTTCCTTCTCCAAAAAGTAACTTTCATTTGAAGTTAGAAAATGCATCAGGTTATTATTAATATTGTATTAATTCACGTTTCATAAACTATATTGTCATTAAAATAATGAATATTGGAGTACTCAAGGGTACGGCCTCGCTGCGCCACCACGACGCCACAACTTTTGGAGCTTCATCACCACGATCGCTATTGGCCATTCAGAACTATGATTAGCCTCTGTTTCTTTTACATGTAACAGCTATATATGATGGACCTATCAATTTATAAATCTCGGCTAAAGTATACAATTATGTTTTTTTCCTTCCCGTAATGTCCTAATCTCGTGGAGAAGAAGATAGTCTAGTTTTCTTTTGATCTGACACATATAATATTATGTTAGCTACTGAATTTCCTGATAAATATATTATTGCAGAACGTGAAGACATTTAAGGATGTTAAAGGTTGTGATGATGCTAAGCAAGAACTCGAAGAAGTTGTTGAGTACCTTAGGCATCCTGAGAAGTTCACTCGACTAGGGGGAAAGTTGCCCAAGGTTAGATTATTTTCTCTAATTCTGAAGTTCGAAGATCTATTCGATTCTCCTTCTAGTTTCTTGATTATTCAGTGTTGAGCTCAGGGTATTCTTCTAACTGGAGCACCTGGAACTGGAAAAACTCTTCTAGCTAAGGTAAGTCAATACTTATGCAATATCTATTTGTTAGGGAACGTTAAACATTTAAAAGGCTGTTCTCATTTGGCTTGATGATGAGTCATTTTATTATCAAATCTTCTTTGTTAATTTTACAAGCTCATTCTGCTGCAACTTCCACCTAGCTAGATTCTTGCTTTGACTTTGCTGCCTAAATTGTTCAGGAGCACTGTTGTCCTTCTTCTGGATTGTGATGATATATTGATGTATAATTAATTTATCTTAATTTACAGGCTATAGCTGGAGAAGCTGGGGTACCCTTTTTTTATAAAGCTGGCTCTGAGTTTGAGGAAATGTTTGTTCTCTTACAGATCTCTGAGAAGCTTAAACATTCTGGTATTTAAATGCTCTTGTAATTGTCTGAATTAAGTAATGAACTTAACTGGAATGCTTACCATCGCGTTCTTCCATCTTGTAGGTTTGTTGGAGTTGGTGCACGCCGTGTAAGATCATTATTTCAAGCAGCTAAGAAGAAGGTTGTTAGTTATTATGCCTTTACTACTGTTACGTTGTAACTGTAATACTTAGCAATCTGTCTCATGTAAAGACCATGTCTTACATGGGTCCTTCCAACACCTTAAACTTGTTTGCAGGCCCCATGCATAATATTCATTGATGAGATCGATGCTGTTGGATCAACTCGAAAGCAATGGGAAGGCCACACCAAAAAAACACTCCACCAGCTTCTTGTTGAGATGGATGGGTTTGAACAGAACGAGGTATTACCGAGATAAATTTATGTAGTGTTTTGAAGATTCTTATTCCTGATGTATTTAGATGCATATAATTTTTATGTTTTCAGGGGATTATTGTGATGGCCGCTACAAATCTACCTGATATACTTGATCCAGCTTTGACGAGACCTGGTAGATTTGATCGGCATGTAAGTATTTTTGATGAATATTGTTGATTTGTAGATCCGAATGTTCCCATTCGAGGGTACTTAATGATTTCAAATCGCTATTATTGGTTACAATGACTTGCTTACGTTCAAGCCACTTGGATTTGCTCTACGCTCTGCTTCTTGGTCTATCTGTAGAAGTCTTTGGATGCTGTCTCGTATACTATTTACCAATAATATTTCATCTATGACATTTTACTATGTAACATGATGCATATCTTTGTGAGAATATTTGATGAGCGACTCTATCTAGAATTGAGGGTGTAAACATGTTCTATATTAAACGTTATCTGCATGGAGTACTACAGAGTTTACGAGGCAGACTTTTCCCACTCCTTTTAAGTATCTGGGACTTTCTTTAGTGTATATGCAAATGATGTGGTTTAACTTCTGGTAGCAGTGTATACCTTAATTTCTTTACCTTTTTAAATGCATCAAAAGCATCTGAATATCGTTTCTTTTTTCAGATTGTTGTCCCCAGTCCAGATGTACGTGGTCGCCAGGAAATATTGGAGCTTTATTTGCAGGACAAACCATTGTCCAATGACGTAGATGTGAAAACAATAGCTCGTGGTACACCAGGGTTTAATGGGGCAGGTATATTTCTGTCTCTCCTGTCCTTCAATTTTTTACTGAAATCTAGAAGCTTAAAAATGTTATATATAATGGAACAAATCAAATTGGCATTACACTACCTAAGCTTCTTAATGTTCTTATTTACTGTTGTAGATATTATTCTTTGTGTGGGTCTGATTTTAGAAGCTGGCACTATCCCATAATATATTAAAGAATTAACGGTTAGCAGCTATTTGACGAGCATACTTACTGAAATGGAAATAGATCAGGGCTAGTACATCTCCATAAAACCTGGAGAATTTACTTGAGCTATTTTCCAGGATGTCTCTGAAGTCAGTTTACCAGAAGTTAAGACCAGTAGCTTTTAATTTGAATTGAAGCAGAAGCAATAAGATGAACAGTCCTTGGTATTATTTTTATCAGTCTAGCACTCTAGCTATAAGAACTTGTTCTTCTAAAAAAACTGTCTTCCAAATACCTCTCAACTTCAGGTTTGGATGCCATTTTTCTGTTCTTATGGTCCTACATAAAACTTTTATTGACAATTCCTGGTGATTTATGTTCTCTTAAAACACATAATATTATGCTCCTTATAGTACAAATCCTGCTACCCATCATTTCTAAACATATCGAGGTTTTTCGTTCTTATATAGCATTTAGTAGTAAAAATCGTACACTCTTCCTACTCTTGTTATCAGAATATAATTTAGGTTCCTGATCGGAAATGTGATGCCTGAATACAGCCAAAAAAATGTATGCCCTAGACTTACTTAATTATCTATATGCATCTCCAAAAGATATGAGGTAGTCTCAACTTGGAAAGACTCGGTAATGCTACGTCTGATGGTGTACTTTTAACAGATCTTGCAAATTTGGTGAATATTGCTGCCATTAAGGCTGCTGTAGAAGGCGAGGAGAAGCTAAATGCAGTACAGTTGGAATTTGCGAAAGACAGGATACTCATGGGAACAGAAAGGAAAACAATGTATTTAACAGATGAGTCGAAAAAGGTGACTGTTTATAATTTATTTTCAAGTATAAGGACCTTCGCGTTTTTTGAATTCTGAACATGTAGTGCTCAATATAGTTTGAATATATTCGCCTTTTCATGTGATTGTTTGTTTGCAGTTCGCTCTGATTGAATCTTTTAAATACGAGCGCTCGTCTTCATTGCCCATTAAAAGAGATTTTAACATGTAGTCTTGAAATCTACAAAAATCTCCTCTTAGAGTTGCACTTATAAAATCTACCAACTATAGGATTTCGTCATATGTTTTGAGTTCGCTATTGTACTGGAAGTTGATGCACAGAGATAGATAGTGATTTTTCTTCTGCTTTTCACCAGCTTACAGCATATCATGAGAGTGGTCACGCGATCGTTGCCTTGAATACTGAAGGTGCTCATCCAATTCATAAGGCAACTATCATGCCACGGGGATCTGCGTTAGGAATGGTGACACAACTGCCTTCGTCTGATGAAACATCAACAAGTAAGAAGCAGTTACTGGCGCGTCTCGATGTCTGCATGGGAGGCAGAGTTGCAGAAGAACTTATATTTGGTAAAGACCACATCACAACTGGAGCTTCTAGTGATCTGCACACAGCTACTGAGCTAGCTCACTATATGGTATGTGCTAAAGTTATATGTTCTGATTTGAAGGAAGACGATTTATATGATAACATTAGGTAGCAATTTTTGTATGAGGTATAAACTTTTGTAGTTGCACACTTTCACCAACTCCTATTCCACTAAGGCTTTATAACTTGCAGTGATTATGTTTCGGCTTCAAATCGCGTTACTGAATATTTGGTAGCAAATTAATAAAAAATGTTAAAGAAAAAAATAAAATAGTAGCAAGGGCCCTTCTTGTTTTTGCTTAAAAAGCTTCTTCTGACTTTGAGAGATTAATACTGTAATTGATTTTGTGCCTTAAACGTTCTTACATAACCAATAAATGAAAAAACCATCGTAACATAACCAATCAATTAACCCAAAACAAACGGGATCTGTTGATAATAGATATTCTTATAGGCAAGGAAAAGAAAGTGTAACCGGGAACATTTTCATACGTCTGAAGTGTAGATATGGTCAAAGATTCTGATGTTCCTAACCTGATGTTTTAGGTATCTTCATGTGGCATGAGTGATGAAATAGGACCAGTTCACATAAAAGAGCGGCCAGGTTCAGATATGCAATCAAGAATTGATGCTGAAGTATGCCTTAGATATCTATCGTACTTGATCCATGATATTTATGTTATTTACTTATATTTATCTCATTTGATTTGTTGTTTTCTCACACAGGTTGTCAGGCTTCTAAGAGAAGCTTATGATAGAGTCAAAGCTCTGCTAAAGAAGGTAAGATTCATTCTTTCTCTTTATAAAATTAAAGGGTGTTCTAATAGTATCCACCAATATATACAATTCCAGTCCCAATGACCAGCTTCTTTTGTCATCATATGCCCTATTTTAAACTTAATTATCAACCAATTTCACAAAAAAATTCCAATTCCAGCAAACTTGCGCTTGATGGGGCTCGTGGGAAACATTGTACAGTCTGAAAAATACTACTCTCCTACTGGCATATCCATTTTAGTGCATGGCTGAAACGACTTAATCAAGTGCAATCAAAACCGAGATGAAAAGCCATCTATGGCATCAATTTTTTGTTTGGTGCTTCATTTCTCATTTAAAACAATGATGATTTTAATGGTGCCATCATCTTGTTTGACCAAATATGTTTTCATGGATTTTCAGCACGAGAAAGCGCTGCATACTCTTGCTAATGCACTTTTGGAGTACGAGACCCTTACATCTGAAGAAATAAAGCGCATACTTCTTCCTTACAGTGAGGGGAAGTTATTTGAGCAGCAAGAGCAAAGCCAGGAGGAAGAAGAGCTTGTTTTGGCTTAGGTGTGGATGACTGCTTTTAGAATGTTTAATCATTTCGATCGAGTAGAAACATTGTACAGTATACAAACATGCTGCAAAAACATTGCAGCAATCATTAATATACTTCACCATTCTTCCTTACATCTTCAATGTTGTAACATATTGGCAAGGTACTGTAATTTCTTGCCTGTGCAACCTATCTTTGCTAAACAAAATTGTTACCAAAGGACTGACTGAAGTTTCTTCCATGGAAATACTTGTTGAAGGCGTACCACTGACCAACCATGTTTAAACCCTTGCACATCCAAAACTACAATTCATGAGTATATCTGCATCTCGTAATATACTCATAACTCAGTTACAAGGATATGTATGCTGAATAAGAAACCAAGCTACCACCTTTCGCGACCAAAGAGCAGCAACTCTTAGTTGCCTCATGGATGTTAGTGTGGAGCAAGGCGGGCTTTCCTCAACTCGCGAAAGAATCCCGTGGTCGGGACTAAGGTCGGGATCAAGGGTAGCCCCCGAACTTGTCCTGAAGTCCCACTGACTTTCTTGAGATAGAGGTTGGGACTTGGTCTGGACTTGCACTTCTCCCGACCTAGGTCCCGATCCTAGGGTTTTTGGATGCGTTTTTCGAAGTCTATAAAAGTCGCCTCATAGCCACATTTTAACATAACGATTTGCACGAATTCTGAGGCAATTTTTTCATACTTTTCAAAAGCATTAAGGCATTCTTAATCTCTCATACAACTTGATAGCTTAGAGATTTTATAGCTTGTGTGTTCAAATTCATTTACTATTATATTAGTTGTTGACATCTTGGGTAGTGAGTTGGGTTCTTAATCAGGGAGATTAAGAGATCGGAATCCTAAAAGCCGGGCTTTGGATTTCTTGCATAGGGTTGCTAGAAGGAGATTTACCATATTTTGTGGAGTTGCTTGTGTGTACGAACTCGGAGTTTTCTCCAAATTCATAGTGGTGATTGTTACCAAAATCCCAAGGTTGGAAAGCCGACGGTCAAGCACCAAGGGAAACCGAAGCTCATTAAAATCGCTGAGTCATTTCTTTCCCTTGTTATTTCTTTTCATTTACTTTATATTGATTATATTGTTATTTTTCCTTTTCCGCAATTTACAATATAATTGTTTGTCATTTTATTATTCTTATTTGTGTGGGGTAGTTTAAATAATTCGTAATTAGATTGCTGTAATTTGTCATTCAATCTTAAAATCCAAAAAATCAAAAAGATTGTATAATCCTTATTCACCCCTCCCCCTCTAAGGATAGTATTCCGCTTAACAATTGGTATCAGATCCCGTGTTCTATAAATTGTGCTTAATATCACGTAGAAAAAGGTCATGGGAAGTATGGGAAATATGGAGTCGTTTGTGGTGAGGGGGGATGTCTAGTTCTAGGCCTCCGCATGATGGTACCCCAACAACTACGATTCTTTGGAGCAATCGTATGAAATTTCATGCGAGTATTTCTTTGGGAGGATCATCATCGATGGACCAGCGATTGGAGTAATTAGGACTACTCGAGCCGGTTACATGGCCAAGGGGAAATATGAGTGATCTTGAAAATAAGAAAGCACTTTCGAGGGTGGTCTTTAATACTATTGAAGAACCAATCCGCAGGATGTTGATAGAAAACCTCATTGAGCTCCATCCAGATGAATTGAAGAAAATTGCTTTGAATGCTAAGGCGAGCTAATCTCACACTTGCGGTGCTATGTGTGTAGGGAAGAGTATGGGAGAATCCAAGAGTTGGAAAGGCTACTAAGGAGATTTGGGATTGTTGGGCGGCTCATGTTGGAACAAATCAGAGTAAAGCTTGAGACCAAGGTTCGCCTTTTTGACCAAATATTATCGAGGATGTTTGGAGATGAAGAGGGGAGAATCCATTGTGAAGCATGCATCGAGGAGGTTCAATGAGATACTCGACAACTGCAGGCTCTCGGTAAAACATTTTACAGAGAAGAGATTAATGGGGAAGATTATTGAAACTCTCACTTGATGACTATGATGGGAAAATTTGTGCTATCAAGGGCCAAAGGACATTGGAACCATTCCATTGGTAGAACTCATTGAATTCGTTGAGAAGAAAGAAGAGAGGTAATTGCTAATAATAAAAGGCCGAGGAAAGGAAGAACAACAAGAAATCTACAGCTCTTATTGCTTTGCCAAAATTTGAAAAATTGATGGAGATGAATGAAAGTGACGATGATGCAGATGATCTGGCTATGTTGACCAAGAATTTCAAGAGGATTCTAAAATACAGAAACCACAAGAAAGAGTATCCTCAACGGTCTAAATATGAGAATCATGAAAGAAGGGGCAAGTCTAAAGAGTATGGAAGCTACAAGAATGATCAACCAAAGTGTTCTGAATGTAATGGCTTTGGTCATATTAAAGGCTGGGTGTTTCGGTGAAGAGAAAGTATGAACCTAATAAAGCCATGAGAAGCCACTTGGAATGATAATGCTGACTGATGAAAGCTCAGACTCTGATGTTGAGGAGGTAGCTAATGCCGTCTGCCTCATGGCAAATGACTCCATTGAGGTACATTCCGATTCCGATTCTGGTTCTAGTTTTTGTTTTGATTCTGATACTGATATTGATTCTGAATGTGATGATCATAAAATATCGTATGCTAAATTGAGTAAAATTGATGAACGTATGCTAGAAAATATAGCTTATATGATTTACAAATATAAGGAGGTATCTCGTAACAACCGACGCATGACCACTCAAATTTCTAGACTTGAAAATGACATCACTGTTTTAAAACTTGAAGTTGATCTTAATAAGGGTGTCGATCTTGAGAAACTTGAGCTTAAGCAAAGTTTAGAAAAGGCTAATAAGGAGAATCTCGAGTTAAAGAACAAGTTGAATATCTATGAATTGGGAACTAATAAACTTGTTGTGATCTTAGAGTCTCAAAGTCAAAATATGAATAAAAGAGGCTGAGTATAATATGTGATAACTGATGTTTAAACCTGCTCGCCATTTCCTCTATTAAGTTTTTAGAGCTAATCCTTTCTAATTCTTCAAACTATGCTTCTACATCCTCAAGATGAAAGTAAACCTCATTTTTCTTACACTTATCAGGAAAAAGGTAATCATAATGTCTCTCATTGTCATATTCAGAAATTGCTGACATTTTGGAACCTGACACCCTGATGAAATCTAATTTAAATTATTGTTTGAAGAACTAGCTCGAAACTAACCTTCAAGGACCCAAGTCTATCTCGGTACCAAATGCTGGTAGAACTTGATTTTTTGCAGTGTTAAATACCTTCATACAAAAAGAAGAATAAATAATTGTTGCTGTTCGAGGCACATTATCGGTGATACCTCTTGTTTTCTAAAATCGGGGCACAGCGTGATCCGTTAAGCTTCTTGCAAACAATGACTTGCAAAGGTGTCAGTAAATGTCATATTGCAAGAAAAATTATTTTAAAATGGCATTTAATAGAGTGTCGATGCAGTTAAGTTTGGATTTATTGGCGCGAGTCAATTATGCGATAATGATTATTATGTGTCTTTTCTAAAAATGGCAAGTATTAATATTTATCTCCTCTAGTCATACATGGCTTTCGCTCTGTTAATGTCTATTATGTCGATTGGATTTGATCAGCTCTGATACGTATGTTGCTTGGCGCATGATGACGCAACAGTTTATGGCATAAAGTAGTACGCCAAAGATGGATGAATTTAAATTGTCCAAGCATGATCACGTTTAGGGTTTGCCTAATATTAAATTCTGCGCCGATCTATCACACGCTTGTCAACTCTCGTAAAATTCATAAACGCCTTTTAAACCACAAATTTTTAATTTAAAATGCTTGACAGACAGACATGGACTTGTTTAAGAAATGGACGTTGTTAGTCTGTATGGGTCTGTATGTTTACGTTTATAATTGATGATTATTCTCGATTTATATGGGTTATTTTTCTCTGCTTAATAAGAGTGATGAAAGAGTTTGCTGTTGCGAAAAAGAACAAAATGAAAAAGAATACACAAATCACATATAGTTGATCATGGAGGTGAATTCCAAAACTCAAAGTTCGAGGAATTTTGTGATAAACATGGCATTGAACACATTTTCTTGGCACCTCGAACACCTCAATAAAATGGAGTAGTGAAGTGCAAAAATCGGACTATTCAAGAAATGAGATGTACAATGTTAAATGAGCACAACCTACCAAAGTATTTTGTAGACATGCAATGACACCGTACGCCATACTTAACCGGATATTTACGAGACTTTATTGAATAAACTTACAGCTTTCAAAGGTAAAAGAAGAATCAATTAATAGTTACTTCAAAGCTACAAGTATTATGTTTTAAATACTAAAGATCAACTTGGTAAATTCGATGCTAAGTCAAATGAGTCTATTTTTCTTGGTTATTCATCACATAGTAGAGCGTATGTTATATATAATAACAAGGATCAATGTGTTCAAGAATCTATTCATGTTTTTTGCTGACCTGAACTGCTTTGTCGTTAAGAAATATGTCAAGACGATAATGAAAGTTAGTAGGTATCGAGATGGAAACGACAACCATTCTCTGAGGAATCCCCAAAGGCAGAGCCTCCAAAGTTAGCTAACCTATCGGTGGGGGAGCCTCACAGCGAGAAAGATAAACCTCAAGATGCTAATTGACATTACACGGACATTACTACGATGATCTACCTAAGCCTAAGAGAATGGTAAAGAATCATCCTCCAAACCTTATTACAGGATCCATCGGTAGGTATGACTACTGCACTCGTCAATAATGTCAGTTCATATGGTGTCTCTCAATTATACCTTTAAGCAAGATTTTAATGATCCGAACAGTAATATCCATGCATAAAAAGAACTTGAACAATTCAAAGATGTAAACCAGATGAAGTTAAAACCCTCATGAGAACGGTTTTGGAATAAAATGGGTTTTTCGGAACAAACTTGATTTAAACTGCATTGCTTAGTAAATAAAAGTAGACTTGTTGGCTCGAGGTATAAAACTGGCGGGTAGATTTTTGGCGAAATATTCATCCCTGGCTGCCAGAGCAACATTCGTCCCTCGAAGTATAGATTGAACTACCGCATAATACAGCTTTTACAAGAGATAATTTTACATCGACGGACGTTAAAAAAAGCTTTTTAAATATTTTTTAGAAGAAGAAATTTGAAAGAACTCCTGGTTTTTAAATATAAAAATATCCTAACTGTTTTCAAATTGATAAAGCCTCATTTATACTAAATAAGCACCTTTAGCTTTGCATGAAAGCACTAAGCAAACATTTAATTGTCAATGGTTTCACAAAGTGAAAGCTCGATTCACTTTTTCCTCAAACTATGCAACATCCTTATCAGTTCAAATCTATGGGCGATATTATATTTGATTCCTACTAATGATCTGTGTGAGGAATTCTCAAAATGATGACCAATGAGTTCGAGATGAGTACGATATGAAGTTTAACTTCTTTCTCGACTCCAAGTAAAGAAAATTGACATTTGCATTTTTGAGTATCCCAAAGTAAGTTTACCAAGGAGCTTATCAAAAAGTTTGACATGGTAAAGGCAAAGATGATAAGCACACCAATGGCAACGACGCATTTAAGTCGGATGTAAAGTGATGAACAATGTAAAGAGCTGGCCATTGGGGCATAAACGGATCGAGGTGATGATCGCTTGTCTTCTTTTATTCATCGCTTCCAAGTCCTTAATACCATTATGTTTTTATCCTTATGCGCTAAGCCAATCTGGTCCTAAGTGAACTCCTAATTTAAAAGCCTATAACTTATTCTTCATATGTTAGGGGGAATCGTGAGATTTTGGCCTTTAGTACCCTGGGGATACTTAATTTTGTTCTCAGGATACTCAATGATTTTTTATTTATGTTGAGAAGACTAGCGGTACTTGTCACTTTAGGACATTGTCTAACCTCTCGTCTAGTGTTAAGCAAAATGTTGTAGCCTTATCCATCATGCTCTAATATCAGAGGTACTGCGTATAATTTGTGATGAAAACAAGTATCTTTAAGACTTTGGACTTAGGTTTTACCTCCGGTCCTTCATGACAACACTGGGGCCATTAATATCAAGTAAGAACTCTGCTCAAAGACTCAATGACCAAACACATAGAAATTTGCCATCATTTTATTCGTGATCATGTTAAAAAGGTAATATTAATCTAGAATTCCAGGCACACACGACCAACTAATGGACATTTTCGCTAAACCTTTACCCGAGGATCAATATAATAAAACCACGGAATTTGTATGCTTGACTTTATGTATTTTAAGATACTCCTATGCGTTGAATGACTTATTGCTTCACATTTCTTTATTATATGTTTATGATATATCGGGTCACTGAACATTCGTAGCATATGTGACATTGAAACGATCTAGGAAGCCAGATGGTTACTATCTCTGGCCGGGTTTAAGCATTCTAGCTTGGAAAGTTTAGTTCTCCAAATATAGTCTGGAGTAAGCCTCGAAAGATTCGAGCAACGCTGAGTCGCTAAGTCCCGCAAGCTGGCTTTATTATGTGGGATCTAGACCACTTAATTGATCGGACTGAGGCCGACCTCCTAAGTTCCGTCTTGTCAAGAGGCCTCCAATGCCACCTTTTAGGGTTTCACTCCATTTCTTCAACCTCCAACTGCGCCTCCTCCTCTCCCAAATGCCAAAACCACCATTTTCACACAAAAAATCAACCCTTTCTACCACAACTCAACATTCTTCTATCCCCCAAACACCAAAATGGCACCCAAAACTCAAAGAATCAAAAGAGATGCCATCAAACCTCGATACCCATTTCATCAAGGAGTCGCTTCAAATTTGCCACATCAAACTCCACGGTTCATGTAAGAGAGCGAAGCATAATGGGCGTTCTGATTGTCACACTCTCCATGAAACAAGGTAGTTACTTCATCTACCAACTCACGAAATCATCATCGGGCGGCCTAATTACTTCTTACAAGTAAGTTTCAACCATGAACTTTGTCGCCGTTTAATAAGCATGCTGACTTTTCATATCAAGATAATCCCGGCGGGTTTGTGGCTAATGAATGTTTGTTATAAAAGGATCGAGAAAACTCAAGTTCAATGATGATTTTGAAAGGCACTTTGACTTAGCACACGGCGGTTTAATGATTTTATTTGCAATGAAGTTTTATGACATTCCTAGAGGTAATCTTGGCTGAATCAACCTACCACCCGCCTTGTCGATTTAGTTGACGCCGCTACAGATGAACGGTTTTCCCTTAGCCTTATCCGAAAATTATTCTCCAATATCCACAGCTAAACTGAATCCCTTACGGCTCTCGTGCTATAGTTCTATACAAATCGATCCACTCCACTGTAAAATCAACCTACCCTACCTTATCATCAACCAAATCTCAAAGACGCCTAACGGCCAATAATATTGACAACCATCCTGCACAAATAGTTACCTACCAAGGCCAGAATGGGGGCCATTTTTCCTACTCCTAATGAGAGATAACGTCAAAGTCATTTGGGATACTATAATCTCCTATAGTCAGTCTATCTGTGATAATGGTGAGGCTGCTGGGCACTAAGGAAATAAAGATAAATGTTGTAGAAAGCGCATGTGGGTTCAGGGATCCGGAAGAAAGCTAGACAACAGGATGATCTTTATGGAAGTCGAAGTTCAGATCGCTCCATCTCCATTTCCATCCGAATCTCTTAGAAGCAGGTTGTGCTGACAAGAACAAGACTTCAAGGGGCTTCGAGACTCCGGGGTGGATGGGACATCAAATGCGAGCAACAATCCCATAATCGGCATTGTAGCCTGAGTCATTGGGCAGCAGTGTCCTGGATTTATACTGAAGGTCATCCAGACTGACCCACCAATGGCTGGCCCCCTTTGATATGCACTTCAAGCTGGAGACTCTCTTTTGCTGATAAAGAAAGGAGAAATAGTTCTTTATAAGATTCTCTTTATGCTCATTTTGCTATGCTTAGTTGTTTTGTTTTGCGGTTGGTTTTAGTAATGCTTTCCTCGACTTGGTTATCCGTTAATGCCACATTTTGCTTTTATTTTTCGTTTTATATTTGTTTTATTCTTGATTGCTTATGGTGAGCTATTAGAGAGCGCATTCTACATAAGGTACTGAGCATTATAAAGGGAGTTTGCTTATCCACGGATCTTCGCATCACTCTACATTTTGAAGATAAAAATTACATCTCTTTGATAATTAACATTTGAGATGAAGTAGCCATCGGTGAATTGAGCTCAAATTTCTAAACAAGACCGCGTCGATTTAAGATTGGAAGACTTCTTTGTTTATTAGGCCCTATGTAAGAAATTCTCTACTTATCCTGTTATGATTTATGAATAAAGAACGAGGTTTTAATATGATTGAAATATTTAAAACGCTTTAAAGATGCATTAACTTAGATTAGAAACTTAATTGTTTGATTTAGACCTAATATGACCGTGTAGCATAACCGGCTGAATTTTAGGTTTAAAACACTTTTCACAGGAAGAATTTTGTGGTCGGACGGCCGACCGCAGGCCTTAACTTGTCCCGAAGTCTCATCACTTTCTTAAGACAGCGTCGGGACTGGCTGACTTCACTTCTTCCACCTGAAGGTCCCAACTTAGGATTTTCTGATGCGCTGGTTCATAAAAGCCGCCTTACAGCCACACATTTTAAATCCCAACTTTTGCACGACTTTCAGGCAATTTTTTCATACTTTAAAATAAAAAAGGCATTCTTAATCTCTCATACAACTTTGATAGCTTAGAATTTTATAGCTTGTGTTCACCCATTTACTTATTATATTATTTTAAATCTCTGGGTAGTGACTGGGGTTCTTAATCGAGGAGATTAAGAGATTCGAAATCCTAAAATGGGCTTTCTGGGTTTCTGGAAGAATAGTGTCAAGTGGAAGGAGATTCACCATATTTCCAGAGAGTTGTTTATGTAACAACTGCAGTTTTCTCCCAAATTCATAGTGCATTGTTACCGAATCCCGAGGTTTAAAGCCGACGGTCGAACACTTAGGAAAACCGGCTCGTTAAAATCGCCGAGTCATTTCTTTTTTCCCTTTGTTATTTTTCATTTACTTTATTGATTACTTATTTTTCCTTTTCTCGTAATTTACAATATATCATTTCATTATTTATTATTCTTATCAAAGGTTAAATAATCTGAATTAGACTGGGTCAGAATTTGTCATTTAATCTTAAACCAAAAAAGATTGTATAATAATTATTCAACCCCACCCTAAAAAGATAGATTCTCGCTTTTAGTAGGCGATACCTTAATGAAATACTAGGTAAAAGTTAAGTATAAGAGGACATCCATTGAGATTTGGCCTCATTAAATAGTCACATGATTATTCTTACATTGAAGTGGGTCAGAGAAAGATCAATTCTATATAAATCAATGAGCTACTCCATCTATCACCAATTCTTTTTTTTATGGGACAGCTTTCTTTTGAGTTACGGTCAGATATCTATCCTCTCAAGGGTATGACCCAAACCCATTTAATAAATTTACATAACATCGCATCATCGAGACTAAGTGGTCATGAGTGGGACAGCAAGATTTGCTCATAATAACCAAGAGTTCATATAGTACGAAAGGTCTCCATTACTGAAAAAATAATTAGAGGTATGAACATATAAACCAAAGAGTTACTCCAATTTGACTACCATCACCGACGGCCAGAAGTTCCATTTTTCGACTTATGAAATGTGACCTCTCTCCTCCTGTGGGTATAATCCAGACCCATTTAATAAATTTACAACATCAAAATGTTTATACCTTGAATCAGATTATACTTATATTTTTTATAACTAATTTAACGACTTATTTAACATCATGCAAATGTTTGCTTCTCAATCGACATGAAATTTTTATTTACACTTTTATACCTTGAAATACTATACATAACTGTGACACATTATACAATATTATGTTGAATACGTTAATTGTTTCATCTCACAATTGATAATGTCTCATCATCTAAAGCATAACTACACACTAACTAATTGTGAGTGAATGATTGGTAACTTCAACGTACATATATTTTTATAAAAGAATTTGTACATGTAAAATTTTATTTGTAATAACCCGTTACGAAAAAAAAAAATTTAAATTTTCGTCATGTGAATCTGGAATAGTATGTCAATCTCTGAGAAGATATTTCTGCATAATTTTAGCCGAATTACATTTATAATTTAGTAGTTTTGCCATGGAATATTTTGTCTTGGTGACTGTCAGGGAGATTTAAGTACTATGTTAGAATTAACCGAAACCCCAAACGGGACTAAGTTTTTTAAATATCTAGTCATTCTTCCTAAGAATCATCATTTTTGAGTTCATCTTCTCCTTTTCCTCATAGGGCCGAGATTAAGCCCCCTCTCCCTCTTAAAAAATTTATTTCATTTCTCTTCTCTTCGACGGCTACCAAACTCAAGATCGTTTAGAACATCGTTCTCCCTGCATCATTCTCTCTTCTGAAAGTTATGCATGAAAGTCTGTTTTGAGATTTTGGGTTTCACATCATTGACTTTTAACACTTTTATTGACTTTTCCATCTAATTCCACATTTAATCACTTTCTACATGTCTCAAGATATAACATCAATTCATGCATTTAGATGCCACTGAGATGTTACATGACTTTAGGCTGGTTCACTTAAATATATTTTTCTATGACTTAAATGTAAATGAAAATACTGGACCTTATTATATATTGTGATATTAAATCATAGATTTAAAATGATTTGTGCTAGTTATACTAAAAAAGTGTTAATTCCAAGTCAAATATAATTGATATTTCCTGAAAGATGATTGCTAATTATGTGACCGATTAACTAGAATCACTATAGTCAGATTAAATCAGAAAGTCGAGCAAGATGTGAATTTAGCCAACTAACACAAGGTCTCGGTTTTTGATATAATTATGCGCAGTTTATCCTTGGTGTTAGACCCTTGTAGATAGTTCCCCAAGAAGTTGTTATGTATCTTCTAACAAGGTGAGTAGGTCTCGACATACTGGTAAGCTGTTTTAGGCGTTGGCCTTGAAAAGTGCTTACCTCGATTGTTGCTGGCTAAGTTTTGCCAGTAAATAAGTGAAAATTATCTCATTTGTTACTTACCGAATTTACTAAACCAGAACATGGTATTAAGAGGCATTTATTCCTGTGGTGTCAAGATCGGCTGAGGTGTTAACCCCAACTGTATTGATTGTGGCCCATAATTTATGATTTCGTATTCTGTTCAGCACTTATGATTTCGTATTCTACTGATCTTCTAATTTATCATGTAGATGTTTTAAATTGGCTACGGACATTGTTTCGTGAAAGAGAGAATGCAAGATCGAGAGTGATGTTGTGAGTTACGATGCACCTGGTTTTCACTCGAGCATCGTGATTTGACCTACGCTGGGATGATGTTGTCAGTGACTCTCCTTCCTGCGTGATACGCGACGACATGGCTCTTTATACTTTAGAGCGCGGTGTGCCTTATACTTAGCGATAAGAAACGCTGCGGCCTCAGATTTCACAGATGAGCCGACGTGTTCATAATTTGTGTATAAGCTGCGTGCCTTATACTTTGTCTATAAGTGCGGTTTTCGCCTTATACCGCGGTATATGCTGCGTGATCATTGCTTAGTCCATTCCTCAAGTAGTAGACGGATCGAGTATATGATTATAGATGATACTCAAGCGTGATATTTATATGAGGCTCACACTGAGTTTTAGCTGCTGAAGTCTATTGATTTCTTTATGGAATTGTGTGCTTGTTTCGAGACCTTCTATTATATCTTCATGGGAAGAGGTCCGAAGTTTTCCATGAATTACGTTGTACGACCTTTTTGAAAAGTAGCCTCCCGATATATTTATTTATTCATATTTTAATTATTAGAGCATTGATTCACTGCCTGGCGGTAAGTCTTTATCCTCGTGTTAAGTTTCCTTACTAAGCCTCACGGCTTGCCCCTTTTCGTATTTGGGCGGCATTGCCTAGCAGCCGACAGCGGCATTGAGCCAAGAGTTTCTGAGTTTGTTCCGAAAGCGGCTAAAGCAAAGACGGTGGGCGTAGATCCTCACAAATTCGATTTTGATGCGTTGTCAACTGCTGGATTGCTGTATTTTTCCTTGAAACTTTAGCCTTGTCGGTTGTCGGCTTTGTATTCGTGATATGACATCATCTGCTGTCGATACGGCTTCGTGATACGCTGCGGTATATATATAATGCTTGGAGACAAATCAAGTGGATTATAAATTTTAAAATCGTTTTGATTGGGAAACGAATTAGAATCACATTTTTGTTTTAAACGACGTTTAAACCGAATACCATCGGCTCGCGACTCGTGTCTTATTTAATTTCACTCAAGTAAAATTTAATTCGGGCGGGTCGCGTTACATTATCGCGCTGTTACATATCGCGATACCACTGCACGTATGATCTGCTTTCGCGCCTTTATACTAATAAATAGGATATCGTGTCATACAATATTATATTATTTCATGATGATGATATAATTTGGATAATAATATTTCGATAGAATAATATATTGAAAATTAAATTTTTAAATCCTAGTATAAAAACTCATTGTGATATTTTTTAATTCAGTTAGATCAATATTTTTTGCAATAGTTAACTACTATATAAAACCTAGATTAATATGTAACTATAGAATAATATATTGAACACTAAATTGAACTTAGCAAAACTCATTGATATTTTCTAATTTAGTTAGGATCTTATATTTTTGAATAGTTATTACTATATATAAAACCTAGATTAATATATAACTATTTTATTTATTAGTTAACTTTTGCCACTACGGGACGTAAAATTTGTTAAACACAAAATTTATTCAATATTTATGTTAAGTAGATAGAGGTTATACTAGTCAGACCTATTATAGTAGTTTAATTTATTACCAAATTAAAACTCTTACATCGGTCAGTAAACTATCAATGAAAATGGAGTTTGCCTCATCCAACATGCTCATGACTGTGTATGCTCCTTATTTCGCTTTCATGAGTTCTGTGAATAAAGAAAAACATGAATTTATTCCAGCTGGGTGAATGTTAGCAATGGGAGTTCACTATATAATATGGCTTCTTTTTGGAAAAAACCTTTGCTCTCAAGAACATCAAGGGACCTAACGTTGTTGTCCAATTCAAAAGGACGCTATCTCCACCTATGCGCAAATCTTTAAAAGATGTATAATGGATAAATCCCCCCTTATAGTGCTCACAAACTCAGGCTGTCACGGTTCATACAAAGAGGACGAGGTCATGGTTGTTTTATGAGCCTCGACGTTAATTGGCCTTCTGATTCTCATCAAATAAGTCACACCAATCGTCAAGTAGAGGCCTATGAAAGCGTTTCAGAATGCAAGCGTATTATAAATTGAATTTGATGTGCTGATTAGTAAGTATTGATCTAGAAGTTTTGAATAGATTCATACATTACAATCGAATACGGGAATGTTATATGAGGTTGAGAAAGAGAGCAATTATCTAGGCACCATTCATTTAAATGATTAAATAGGCACCTAAATATTTTAACCTTTCAAATAGGCACCTAGGATGTATTTTTGGCAGCTAAACTTTTGAAAATCGTATTTTTGAGTTGTTGACTATCATTTGACTTCTAAATGGTCCTTAACCCAAGGGCAAGTTAGTCATATTAAAAATATTAATTTTTTGGAGGAAATATTCACGTAAAAGTTCAGGTGCCACTACAACAAAAAATTGATTTGAACCCATTCGTGAAGTTTAAGTGCCACTACAAAAGCTTTTAACAAATCCCATCATCTTCCCCCCAACCTACTACCTTCCACCTCACTCCCTCAGCCTTCATCCCCAATTAAAGACGACCCATACACACCCCATGCAGCTCTTTTAGATATTAAAGTTGTTGGAGAATTAAATTTAGTTATCATTCTAACATGTTTGCAGAATATCCAAGATTTTGCAATTAAGGATTTTTTACAAGAATTCAAAAGGATATTATACTTCCCTTTTGCACTTGACATATACATCCATATGTCAAATATCATTTAGCTATGTAATAATTTCTCAAGACTTTATTTACCCACGTGATCAAATATCATATGAGAATACACGGTGTCGACTACTGAAATGCTCGAGATTCAAATGCAGATTCACATGGCCATATGGGATTATATACAATTATGCTGCCTATCATGTAATTGCTGTGAATGGATTTCAGTAATATGGTAAATAAACACCATCAACCCACAAAGTAAGATAGTGTCCTGGGCGAGATTTTATAAAAATGATTGGGATTGAAAGTGGGTTGGGAAGATGATGGAGTTGTTTTGAAATTCACTTATCCCCTAAAAGTAAATAAATTTATTTGAAGCTGGCTGAAAGAATGAAAATTGCTAAAGTTAATTACAATAAGCGAAAAGTTGCTTGGACGTAATTCATCCAGATTAAAATTGATTTATCCTGAAAAGTTCAAAAGTTTATAATTTTAGAAATCTAAAAGCAAAATGCATCCTGTGTATCATTCGAAAGCTGAACGTTGAAAGCAAGATATTTAAAATATTTTTTAGTAGTTCACGTGCCTAGATGAAATTTAGCCTAAGCTATATAAGAAATGATAACTTCCTCTTGTTCAACTCTTCTTCATATACGGCGGAACAAAAACGCTGGGTAAATGAATCCTTATTGCTAAATATGACAAAGAAAATGGTGCAAATATGATATGATTTCAAAGATCGTTTTATTTTTGGTTAATTGCTTATTAGATAAAGTAAAATATCTTTGATTTATATTTGCTTTACATAACCTCATTCAAAGAGTACTTGAAGTATTTGATAAATATATTTTTTCTCTCAAAGTATTAATGTGAGAATCACGATTTCATTTTAACTATATGGAGTGAGATTCTATACATACAACGAAAAAATATTTCTCTGGTTTTTTAGATGATTAAATTAGGAATACTCTCAAAAGCACACACATATGGTTCAATATGATGCCTAAATTGAGAGGAAGCTAGGATTGTGACTAGCGTTGTATGCCAAATCACCATCCATTTCCTTACATTTATTTTATTTATTATCCTTACTCTCATGACCAATAAGATATCATTTATGAATCCCTTCACTAGTTAAATATGTTTGAAATTCTTGGTTATGGTTGAAGTAGATGAATTATTACATAAGTTGGGTTACTAAATAAAATTATGAACAATATGTCTATCTTCATCATTTACTAATCATAAATATTAACAATCCAATTACATTTATACTAGAACATGTGAATAATGGAAGGAAAAGAGACACTAGATAGGAGTCATGAAAAGATCAAAATAATGTGCTATATCAAGAAACATTAAAGAAAAGAAATGACACACCGTTAATCCTATCAGTTGAAGACATATGAAGGATACTAATGTCAAAATGTAGTAATGTAATACCTTGTATGTTTCAAAGATGGTTAACATCTTCTGCATGTTAAAAGAATAAAATTATGGGATTTTAATTTGATCTATTCAAGACGAGTGGTAGTCATGGCTGATTTCGATGATGTAGCTGATTTAAGACGACTTTGTCTCAAATTGGAAATGAGTATTTAACTATTTTCAAACACATATCAATCGATGATATCAGTGGGGACAATAGCCACATCTAGTTCTTCTAACCATTCCACAAGAGCAAAAACATATGAGAAATTTGGAAGAATAACACCTTTTTGTATTTTGTCTTGTGTTTTGTCCTAAAGAATAACATCATTCTTTTTTTTATTTGCTTAAATAACACCCCCATGCGCAAGTACTAAAATATCCTTACTAATACTATACACCACCTACCATCATTTCATCTCTCTCATTCCAACACTCTTCTCTTCTTCTATGTTCTCTCTTCTCACACTTTCTTCTCCAAAAACCACCACCACCACTCCCTCCATCACCCACAACCAACAACCCCTTTCTAACACCTTTTATTTTTCAAAAGCATTTTCATGGGTTTGCCAAAGTTTTATTTTATTTTTTTAGCTTTTGATAACGGCTTTGTTAAACGTCTGCATTTTTGGGTTTTTTGAGCATAAAATTATGGAATTGCTCGACATTCAATTTTTTGATAATAAAAATCGGGTTTGTTAAAGGTTCGAAGCTTTTGGGTTTTATAATAAAAATTCACGAAGCCATAAAGATTTGATTTTTGGGGCTTTGATAATAAAAATTCATGATTTGTTAGCTACTGGGATTTTTTCAATAAAATCAAAACGGTTTGTTAAAGATTCGATTTGTGATTTTTGAAAAAATTATAGTTTGTGCTAAATGTTCGATTTTTTGGGTTTTTTTTAATAATAAAAATTCATGAATTTATTAAAGAATTCGATTTTTTGATAATAAAATCATTTTATTTGCTTAAAAGATTCCTTTTTTTTTTTTATAATAAAAAATTTATGGGTTTGTTAAATGTTCGATTTTTTGGGTTTTTTGATAATATTATTCATAGTTCTTCAATTATTTACTAATTTTTTTAAGTTTTTATTGAATTTCTTTAAGTTTTAGAGATAATTAAATTATGGTATATATTGGTATATTGTGGTGTATTATGTGTATTGTGGTGTATAATCGTACGCGGCATATAATACGATAATTTGCCAGACATGCTATTAGACATGGCCTTATTATAGCGACGTTACAGATACCCAGATATTTAATTGCTTACTTAATGTTTCATTGTTATGTGTCTTCAAAAAAGATTGAGAACCACAGAAAAAACCTGTTTTTCCGTATACGCTACCACTAACGTGAACGCACTAGACGGTTTCAAGGGCTAAAGAACACAGACAGACAATAATTAATATTAGAACATACGACATGTTCAATTGGTCCATATAAATCAATTGTTTTATTATTTAATGTATATGATTTACCATGTCATATTTGATATTACAAAGTATTGTTTCTACTCAATTTAAAATATATAATATGAATTACGTTCTAAACAATAAATAATTTTTTTGTTCATAAATGAATCAAGCTTCAATCGTGTGTTTCATTCTTCAAAACATTTTCTTTTTTCGAGTTTGTCACGCATTGATTGTCAACGCTTTTGAATTTTATTCACTTTGTTGCCAACACATCTTCACATTAAAACATGATATTATTTAGTCTTTAATATAAAAAATAGGGTACAAAACTCGATTAAATATATATAAAGATACACCATACATACACCTATCATTAACGGCACACCATATTCAATTACTCTAAACTAAAAGAAATTTTAGAAACCCATAAAAGAAATTAATAAAAACTGAAGAACAGCAAATAATTGAAGAACTATGAATAATATTATCAAAAACGCCTTAAACAAATTGAACTTGTAACAAACACATGATATTTTATCTTTTAAAAGCAAAAATTTATTATCAAAAATCCAAAAAATAGAAACTTTTAAACTCAGAAGAATTTTTATTATCAAAAATCAAAAAATCAACCTTTAATAAACGATGAACTTTATTATCAAAAAATTGAAAAAATTGGAACCTTTAACAAAGGCATGAACTTTTTATTATCAAAAACCAAAAATTGAATTTTACAAACACATGATCTTTATTATCAAAACCCAAAATCGAATCTTAACAAACCCGTGAATTTTATGCATCAAACTTAAAAACTGAATCTTAAATAAACTTATGAAATTTTATTATCAAAATCCAAAAAACAATTTTGATAAACCGCATGATTTTTACAGAATAAAAAAAACCAAAAAAAATTGAATCTCTTACAAACCCATGAATTTATATTAGGAAAAAATCGAAACTTTAATAAAACAAATGAATTTTATTGAAGAAAAACCCAAAAAAAAAAAAATCAATCTTTTATGAACCCATGAATTTTATTATCAAAACTAAAATGCAAACCTTTAACTAGAAAAACCAAAAAAAAGAAAAATAGAAAAATGAAACATAATAACACAAGATTTATCGTGAAGATTTTACCAAAGTTTTACCTCAGGCTTTTATGTTTTTTAGAGCAAAATTTGGGAATAGAATTTATGAGAAATGTTATAAGAAGCTAGGCTTTAATTAATGACATTTTAGCATTGCACAATGGATGTCAAAATACGAATATTGATTCCATAACAGTGTCAATTACTCAGAGGCGGAGTCGAGCTAAGAGAGTACGCAAGATCATCTTCCCTAAATTTTTTTTCTAAAATACACTCAAAATTATCAATTTTCTTATTTTGTAGTTATCTTTTATTGCATGCATTTTAATAACTTTCTGATATTAACCCAAAATATACAATCATAGATTTCAAGATTTTCATTAACGTATTTAAAAACGCCAAGTTATATTTAAAATATTATAAAGTGAAATTTACAAATTCCTAAGAAATTTTGGTGTTCAATTTTTTTGCGAGTCAAAAAGATTATTTTATCCATTTTTAATTTTTCAACCTCTATGTTTTTCAGTGAAATTGAGAAAGATGTGACGCCTTCCTAAAATTCTTTCTAAAATACACCCTAATCATTACTTTTCTTATTTTGTGAGCCTAACTTTTTGCATGTGACAGATTTTAACCGATTCTCTATTATTCAAATTAAACAGAAAAAATCAAAGATTTCAGATTGCTGAATACAATTAAAAAAGAAGAGATAAATAATATAAGTTAGCCAGACAAATTTTTTTAAGCGACTAAATTATTTTAAGAAATTGAAAATCTATTTATTTTATGAAGTTTTAATTTTTGGTTCTTTATTACATGTGATGTTAGTCAACCAACGCCGTGAATAAAACGTAATGGAGAAATTGTGGTTGGTTGAGGAAGCAAATAAATTGGAAAATAACTGCAAAGAGGAAAAGATAAAAAGAAAACTGACATCAATTTTGGGATGAAAAAGCCTCTGACTGGGTCCCAAAACCCCAACACTTCCCGTGGACTTGGTACAGCCTACACAACAAAGACTACATATTGAATTTATGTCCTTTCTTTTACTAAATAATCCAAAAATTCAAAGCAATAAACTATTCTCCATTCTATTGTATTTTCCTCATTTATTCAATTTCTTCATATTATTTATTTTGGTCAAATAAATATATTGGTCTTATAGACAAAGTCTCCGAACTTTCCTAACTATACTGTTCTCTTCTATAGTTGGCTTCTCCTCCTCTTGCCCCAAAATCCATTCTTTGGCTTTTGGTTATTCTTTTTTTACTTTATTTAAATTGCCCCCTTTTATGCTAGTGGATTTTGTTGCAAGATTTTTTCCATTTCAAGCAGAGTATTTTGGATTTTGAATTATGCTCAAACTTTTATCTTTGTTTGGGTAAATATTAGATATTATTTCTTTCTGCTTTTAGGTCGGTGTTTTATTTTCTTCAAAGCACTGTACTTTGACTTGAATTGAAGCAGTTACGCTGCAATTTTTTATTTTTATTGTGTCAAGTTTGTTTCTGGAATTATATATTTATGAAATGTCTAATCTTGATTTGTTCTCCCAATTGTTCCTTTGTTATATGTTCAGTTGTATGCTTTTCGAATTATTTGCTACATCGAACACATAAATGTTTATGTTAAAGGAAGTAGAGTTAGTAGTCTTGGACTCGTGGTCTAGAACTAGATGTTAAGGTGCAGCAGTTTTATTTTTGAGTTATATCCCAGTCAGCAGATGTTGTGAGTCTCAAGTAGCACTCTGTGCCTGGGAAGCTTTTATTATTTAAAAGATTCGGATGGAAGTTACTAAGCTAGCATATGTGTCTGTAACGTTTTTTTTTTGGGGCGGGTGTGGTAATTAGTTGTCGTGCCAACTGATAGCCAATTTATCATTCTTAGCCTATGTGTGTATTCAAGTGGGAAGAATCAGGGGTGGGAAAGATTTCTCTTACAGGTGAGTAAAGGAGAGCATTTTGTTAATAGGGAACAGATTGGTCCTATTTCTTGACGTCCCATCTGCTTTTCCTTGCTACTAGACTAAATCCAGTTACTCCCTTTTTTAATTGCATCGTTTCATGCATACCAATGAAGCTTTAAGGTAGTTCCTGCTTGATGGTACCATGTTTGGTTTGTCATAGTTCTCTTCATTGCTTAATATCTATGATAATATGCTTTCAACTGTTCATGGATATTTCTTTGTTAATATAAAAGGATTATCAGTGAATTAGACATTATTGTGCCAGCCATTATTAACAAATTCATCGTATCATTATTTCAGGGTTAACATTTTACATCAAACATCAGTAAGGAGAATCTTACATGAAGACTTATCTTTCTTTAATTAGCAGTGCAGAGGTGGATTTCCTAGTTTTCACAACTTCCTACATGTGAATATGACTTACCGGCAAGAGAAGTTTGTGAGGTTGGTCATCAGTGTATTAAATTTTCATTGTTGTTTAGTTTCCTGTTGTTTTT
This sequence comes from Lithospermum erythrorhizon, assembly GCA_019722365.1. Lineage (NCBI taxonomy): Eukaryota > Viridiplantae > Streptophyta > Magnoliopsida > Boraginales > Boraginaceae > Lithospermum > Lithospermum erythrorhizon. Next base: position 85,338 of record JADFUC010002440.1, on the reverse strand, counting down.
TATTTTTATATCCATCTCATAATCATGTTAGCCCTTTGAAAATGGAAAAGTATTTTTTACATGGTGAAGGGACCTTTTAGCTGGAAATAATAGAACAAAGTTGGAGTAAAAAAAAGTAATTTAGTTGACAAATTGACTGTCTCATGGTATTTTGCAATTATCGACAGGAGCCATACTTGATCATTGCTTTGATCTTGTACAGGTTTCAGGACTTGAACTCAGAGAAAAGCTCAGAAAAGCAGTATCAAATAGGAGAACATGAGCGTGTGAGCATGTTCAAGAGAACCATAGATTTAGTTTTAAGTCCAATTCAAAGGGTCGTTGATTACTGGACTGAGAGGGTGAAGAGCTTCAATAATTCATTTAGGTCCTATTCTTTTCGCAGCTTTTCGGGAACGGATTTGGTTTCTGGAAAGAGGGTTCTAGATCCACTAGGAGCTTTCTTGCAGAGGTGGAACAAGATCTTTGTTCTTTCCTGTGTGATTGCCATTTCATTGGATCCTCTTTTCTTTTATGTTCCCCTGGTTGATAATAATAATAAATGCCTTGACCTAGACAGAAAGCTGGTGGTCACGGCTAGTGTACTGCGGTCCTTTACAGATATATTTTACTTGATTCATATCATCTTTCAGTTTCGCACTGGCTTTATTGCCCCATCTTCACGTGTGTTTGGTAGAGGTGTTTTAGTTGAAGACTCATGGGAAATTGCAAAGAGATATTTGTCCAAAAACTTCTTAATTGATGTTCTTGCAGTTCTACCACTCCCTCAGGTATGAACTGTATAGTTGAAGGAAGAGTTAATTGGCTTCTTAAACTATCGACTTTTAGCTTCCAGTTATATAACTTTATAATGTGAATGAATCGATCTTTGAATGCGATCATCACTGGTTAAATGACTCCTTTTTGGAAAGTCGTGATTGACTACGATGATAGTTAGTCTAATAAAAATTGTGATGTTAGGTGAGTTTTTTCATTTTCCTGATACGGTACTGTAGCCATATGGTTCCTGATGCTATATTTTCGGTATAATTTTCAGCTGGTTATTCTAATTGTAATTCCACAACTGCGGGGTGCAACATCTATGAACACTAAGAATTTGTTGAAATTTATAGTACTCTTTCAGTACATACCAAGGGTTCTCCGTGTTTATCCATTATACAAAGAAGTCACTAGAACTTCTGGAATTCTCACCGAGACTGCGTGGGCTGGAGCTGCCTTCAATCTTTTTCTTTACATGCTTGCCAGTCATGTAAGTTCTTCAGTGCATGTTGACTATTTGATGGAAAGTTGGTCTTTGGTCAATTCCCCCACACCTACAAAACCCCAGCAGTCTTTTCGGTCGATCAAAGTTAGTCTTCTGATTTTTCTTGGAAGTCTCATTGATCTACACATGCTTTCCTTGTACAATAGGCTCTTGGAGCTTTTTGGTACTTATTATCTATAGAACGGGAAGTTACCTGCTGGGAGAAAGCTTGTGCAGATGACTCTGCCTGCCATCATGCTTCACTTTTCTGTAATGTTGACCACTCAGGATTTCAGCAGCTTCTCAATGCGTCTTGTCCTATACAAACACCAAATGCGACACGATTTGATTTTGGAATATTCCTTGATGCCCTTAACTCTGGTGTTGTGGAATCTAGAGATTTTCCTCAGAAGTTCTTCTACTGCTTTTGGTGGGGTCTCCAGAATTTGAGGTATGCTAGTTGTGTATTGCTATTACTATTCAGGCCCTTCTTAATATCCCCACAAAACTGAAGGGTCTATTAGTTTCTAGCCTTTGTTTGTTGGATGTTCCATCTCCAGTGATTGAGATTTTATCATTTATATAAATATTTTGTTTATGACATGAGGTAATCTATTATGGGGAAGCATTTGGTGCTCTGATCATTCTGATGGGATAATCACAATCTGTCTTTTCAAAATAACTGATTGTATTCAAAGCTATAATCTAATCTTTAGACGTTATTATTTTCCAACTTCACGTTTTAGAAATAATTGTAGAGTGTATTTTTTTTTCTCTGAAACGAAACTTGAGGTTGACTCAAATAAGGTGGAGCCCCTCAATAGAACATTTCTCTTGTTCTAAGATCTGTTGTAGCATGATGCTTGGTTATTATTATTTGGACATGACTCCTTTGAATATTGTGAATTTTCTGGAAATTAGTAGTAATGCTGCTGACTAATTGATTCTGCAGTTCCCTTGGCCAGAACCTTAAAACAAGCACCTATGTCTTTGAAATATGCTTCGCAGTTTTCATCTCCATTGCTGGCTTGGTGTTATTTTCACTTCTCATTGGAAATATGCAGGTGAGTGACATAATGCAACATGTAGTTAAGTAGAAGGATGTATGAAATAGTTGAATTTGCTATAGGATTTAACAAAATTAAGGATGCCTTAAAGCATGTCATCTTGAAATGATGAGTTGGAGCAAATATATATGGAGTATAAAATATTACTCCTCTTTACCTTGTTCTCTTACACTTGAAAATTACATTCTTTTGATTACTTGCCTTGTATTTGTAATTATTATTTTCTCATGTGTGCTGGGAAGGAAGAAGGTTTAATCAAGTCATTTATGGTTGCTTGCCTTGTATTTGTAGTGATTATTTGATCATATGTGCCTTTTTTTGTGATAGACATATTTGCAATCTTCGACGTTAAGATTAGAGGAGATGAGAGTGAAAAGACGAGATGCTGAGCAGTGGATGTCTCACCGCTTGCTTCCGGACGATCTTAGGGAACGAATTAGAAGGTATGAACAATATAAATGGCAGGAAACTAGAGGCGTTGATGAAGAAAATTTGATCCACAATCTTCCGAAAGACCTTAGAAGAGACATAAAACGTCATCTGTGTTTGGCTCTCCTTATGAGGGTGAGTTACTTTCTGTAGCTTCAATAGCATTCTCATATATTCTGGAGAGAGATTGGGGGCTGGTAGACATATTAGAATATACTGGCACATTTTTCTGTGCGACTTTAGAGTATGTCTCCTTTCTTCTATATATGTTAAGATTCTTGCGGGGAAGATGAAAAACCTTTGGGGGGATGAAGAGTAATTATGTTCCACTATATCTGTCTATATTCTTTTCCTATTATTTATAATGAGTTCCATCTTCTGTGCTTCCATAACCTTTTGTCCTTTTCTTTAACAACTTCAAGGTACCAATGTTTGAAAAAATGGATGAACAACTCTTGGATGCTTTGTGTGATCGCCTTAAGCCAGTGCTTTACACAGAGAAGAGCTACATTGTGCGGGAAGGCGATCCAGTCGATGAGATGCTGTTTATAATGCGGGGAAAACTTTTAACAGCTACTACGAATGGAGGAAGAACAGGATTTTTCAACTCTGTTATCTTAAAAGCTGGAGATTTTTGTGGAGAAGAGCTCCTTACGTGGGCTCTGGATCCTCATACATCATCAAACCTTCCAGTATCAACCAGAACAGTTGAAGCTCTGTCAGAAGTTGAGGCGTTTGCTTTAATGGCTGATGACTTGAAGTTTGTTGCCTCACAGTTCCGTAGGCTTCACAGCAAGCAGCTTCGCCATACGTTCAGGTTTTACTCCCAGCAATGGAGAACTTGGGCAGCTTGTTTCATACAAGCAGCATGGCGTCGTTATTGCAGGAAAAAGCTGGAGGAGTCCCTTCGTGAAAAGGAAAGTAAGTTGCAAAATGTATTGGCCAAGGAGGGCGGGGGTAGTTCGCCAAGTTTGCTGGCCACCATCTATGCCTCAAGATTTGCCGCTAATGCACTCCGTGGGTTGAGGCGTAACAGTTCAAAGAAAGCTAGGGTTCAAGAAAGAATATTGCCGATTCTGCTTCAGAAACCATCTGAGCCAGATTTTACATCCGAAGATTAATGAAGTCCAATTAATGTAGCTAGTTTATGTAGTTGCATTTCTTTGACATGGTTCTGTGTTGTTTGTTAGGTTCTCCTATAGGTTACCTGTAAATTATTGTTTGTACAAGAAGTAGCATAATGCTGCTATATTCAACTCGAGCCATTCTCAGAAGCACCAAGGGTACACTTGAAGTGGACGAGCTATGTGAAATTTTATGTAATGCCTTGTGAGTACATTTTTCCATTTGAATTGGAATGTAAAACTAGAAACCTTAACATTCTGTTCAATATTATAGTTGTCCCATTGGTTGAAGTGATCAAATTTTGCTCCATCCGCCAATACTTTTGTCTATTTAATCCAAAACAAATACTCCCTCTATGTCGAAAGATTTTTCGATTTTGATTTTTGATAGTTGATTTTATAAGTTTGTTATATAATTAAAAACTAAACTTGACTATCGTTTGTGGATGGAGTGTAACAAACCTCGGAGACTAATACATAATCACAGAGGTCTTCCGTTACAGAGACTAGAGATTGTTACAAACTTACAATCAATGAGAAGTGATGGGAAGAAAAACAAAAACAAAATAATGAGATGACACTACATTGACATAGCATATACACTTACAGGAGTTACAGGATTGAATTATCTTTTCCTTACATTAACTTTTGCATTCTAAGCTAACCCAACAAACGCCCTTAGCAGTCTGCCCCTCATCTTCATCTCTTCAACTCAACTACTATCACGCTAATGTTATCCCTGCTACCTCGAGCAATTGCTAGTTCCGCCAGCAGAGCTGCAGCTAGCGCCACCCCAGTCTCTGGATTTTTATTGGACACACAAGAATTGTTTTCATCTTTCTTTTTAGAAGCTCTCCTTTTGTGACCATCTAGGCATCTCTTTACAATTTCACCAGCCAAGTCATTAGCAACGACTTCCCATAGACCATCAGAACCCAATATTAAGAACTCATCTTTGTCTGATCTCTTCATTACTCTCACTTCAGGTTCTGATATCACAAATGGTCTCAAGTATTGATCCCCTGGAACCAAAATGTTCTCGTATCTTATGAGACATCAAGGTTACAAGACTTGAGCAAGAATTAAGAAGTCATAAATTTTGACATGATTTATTTATTAAATTTCTTTGTCAAAACTGTAATCTTTGACATACCAATTGATCTAGAAGTAGCAAGAACTCTGAACACCCGTTGTCCATTCCAGTTTACGACTTTCCCACCACAAACTTCAATTCTTTCCAATTCGTCTGCTCTGTCTGGCTGCACCAATGCAAAACCCAAATCATCTATAACAACGCCTATAATGATGATATACTCATAATTTAACAATGTTTGAATCGTTTGTTAGTTCGTTATATTTTGAATTACGCTCTCTCAAGATCGTGACACGTTATGATTATTTCTATAAATAAAACATGATCTGAGTGCAACAAAGAATCCAGATATATACCTTAGGATCATCTGACAAAGCAATGGCAGCTCCATCCTGACAAAGCACAGCTCTGGAGTCTCCACAATTAGCCACCACCAGTTCCGCCTCCCCAACCACCGCAACAACAGCAGTGGATCCCATCATCGCCACCGCAGAACCACCATTCTCATTGACTTCCTCATCCATTTTGTTGAAACTACTTATCATCACCTTTTCCCAATCCAAGACTCCCTCATCGCAACTTGTTCAATCCTGCCAGTTCATGCAGACGCTGACGACACGCTTGACCCACAAGTGAACCACCATGCTTATCATAAACCCCAAGAAAATCATACTCATTACTTAACCCTTTATTAATAATAAACCTTTCTTCTATAGCCACCACCGTATCTTCCATCTCCCTCCTCCTCCTAACCGACATCAGACCATGCTTGACAAGCACGTATTTCCCACCTGTAGATGATGATGTTTTTCAGCTTTAAGATAGGAGGTTTTTGAGGATTGAAGCTAATAGTTCATGTTTGAGTCTCCATTATTCGTTTGCCTTTTGATAAATCTTGTTCGCCATTGAGATGTTATGGAAGAAGAAGATCGGATACGTCGGAGTTTTAACATCTTCCGATGAATGGGAAGTGATCTCTTGCCATTATTATTCAGAATCATGAGGCATCATGCGATGGTGCCGACGATGAGTGCCGTATGTTATTGTCAATCATCATAATTCGTTCAATTCATGCACTCACCACCACATACCTTACATGTATATATATACACACAACAAACCATGACATGTATGAAATAATTATTAAAATATAATCCGTTCCATTTTAAATATTGCAAATCATGACTGATTAATTTTAGTTGAAATTTTATGACTTCTTAAAATGTTAATTACGTCATTAAAACTTGAATTCCATGTATCAGAGGGTGAAAAGGAGAAATTGTTTCATACTAAATACACAAACATGTAGGTAGTGTTGGTGTTTTGATGTTAATTTATTATTTTTTGTTGTTCTTTGATTTGATAAGTTGGAATATATATTTTTGGGATTTTGTAGGTATTTACCGAGTATGAAGGCTATGGTAATAACAGGTATTCTAAGTATGAGATTGAGATTTACATATATGGAAAATATTATTTATGGAAGATATTTCCATATGTTTGATATTCGATACTCATATAAGAGTTACTCTGCGGATCACGAAGATACACCCTCACATACATAATAATTCTACACCTTTTAAGTGAGCTAAAAGATTTGAGAGATTATATTTTTGTAGGTTGAATGTGTGTTAGAAGAATTCTCTAAACTTCTAGCCCCAGATATGCGATTGTTTATAGCCAATTTCTTGTTATAACAATCATTGAGGATTTTCATTGTAAGCAATTTGATTTGTGAGTGATAGAAGTCAGGAGAAGCCTAGACTCGTTTACTAGTTTGGAGTAGAATGGGACGTTCGAGAAAGATAAGTCCTTATTTGTAATATTTCAATATCATAGTAAAATTCTTGTTTGGGCAAAGTACTTCCCAGACCTAAGGTGTTACATTGGCGCTGGCCCAGGTTACCATCTTTGTGTCTTTTAATTTTTTGATATTTATTTACATTTTATTGTCATCGATTTTATGCTGCCCAATCGAGTATTGGCCCAATTACAGCAGTAGCATTCAGCCAATCTATTTATTGAGTTCTGAACTTTCAGTGGTATCGAGCGAGCTCGACATACGAGTGAATCACTTGTAATATGTGTGTGAGATGAAAAGAAAGTTCAATAAATGCGTCCACCATTCTCAATGGTTCAGTGTACTTATTGTGGAAGAAGAGTAAGATGATTGCTTACTTGAGATATATGAATATTAAAACATGGAAATCTGTTTTTGTATGTTTGGACCCTCATGGCGCACTTCTTGACCAGCATGATTGAAAGCTTTAGTGGAATGGTATAAAAGGCAGTAAGCCTCGTGGAAAATTCGAGGTCTTGGATACGTCACGTAGTTGTGTGAACATAAATGTTGATATCTTGATCCGAACACATGCCGGTGCCAAAGAAGCTTGGGAAACTCTTGCTTTGGCTGTATTTGAAGAACTTCATAAAGACCGTGTGTGTTGTCTCGACCTGCGCCCAAATTTGAGAATGCGAGGATGAAAGAAGAGGAAACCATCATTGAGTTCATTGCTCGAACTTAAGGAGATATCCAATGAATTCCATGACCTTGGAGAAGCTTGATGGCAGAAGAAAATATTGTCGAGGAAAGATTCTGGGATCTCTTCCGAGATGATTGACTCCAAAGTAGTTGTCATAGAAGAGGCGAATGACATACAGATTATGAAGTGAATGAAATTATTTGGTTACTGAACATCACGTTTGAAATGTCTCTTGATGATCGAAGGTGCAAGATAAAGAAATCACGGCAACAACTGTCGAGAGCGGATGTGGTGGCAGGTCTATCTAACGTTCGGTACCTACTAGACACAAATGTTAAAAAAGATGGATGTGGCTTCTGAGGAGATCCGGTCTTAAAAGATGTAGAAGGTTATGAGTCGTAATCAGTTCAATGTCAGCTTTTTCACAAAGAAGTGTAATATTATCTTAAGCCGTGAGAAGAGCAAGAAAGCTAAATGACGGTGTGGGAAGATTGTTGCATTTACAAAATTACTGAATCATTATCTGATTGAAAGTGAGGATAGTGATGAGAAGAGATGTCTTATGAAGAAGTTGTGGGGATGTACGAAAAGTTGCTCGCCCATTGTAACAGGATTAGGGCCTTCACACGAAACAAGAAGGAAAATCGCGCCTCGCTGATGAGAATAATGAGATATTAATTGTAAATTCTGGGTTAAACTAGGAAGGTTGAGGGATTGAATGTTGAATTAGAAACATGAGAGAAATCGTCCATATACTCGAATTACGGTACATCTAAAAGCTGGATGAAATTCTTTCTTTGGGTCCAATCTCCAAATGACAAGCCATGTGTGGGGATATGTTCTTTGGAGAATGTTTGGAATCAAATTTATTCAATTTGCAAAAGTTGAAATCTCAACTGTTATACAGGTATTTGACATTTGGTCGGCAGTAGTCGTTCAGTACTATTGCATTACCCACAGAACAAAGGAAGAAGAAATGGGTATACCCGTCCTTTGTGGAAAGAAGGTCACATAAGACCCCTCTTGCTACAAGCTCACATGGAAGGAACATTCATCAACATGGTGATTCTCATATTCAATTTACAAAATTGACTGTCATAAGGAATGGAGAGGTCAAAGGGTAAATCCTGTAGCTCAACAAAAGGAATGAAATTCAAACGATTGTAGAGTAATTCTTGTGTTGCTAATCGTAAAGTGTGGAAGGTCAAGAGATCTTGGTGAAAGGAAAAAAAGAAGCCAATGTTATCTCTGTCCTGAATGCTTGCATGCTCGTGGTAGACTTGACATGGCAGACTGATGGTGAACCCGGAGGTTCTACTAGTGTTAATCACTCGTGTGAGGATAATGAATTGAAACATTCATCTTTTGTGTGGAGTGGATTAGTTTTTTGAGGCAAAAAGGGGGAGAGATGTGATTAAGGGGGAGTATGTGTTTTGCCAACAAAAATATCAGCCAAAGGGGGAGTTTGTTGGGTTTTGGTGTTAGTAACTATTTTGTTCTTTCTTGATTTTGGTAAGATACGGAATATATATTTTCGAGTTTTGCTTGGAGTATTTCTCAAGTATAGAAGATATGGTAATAGCAGGTATTCACAGTATGAGGAGTTGAGATTAGCATATATGGAAAGTATTATTTGTGGAAGATATTTCCATATATGTTTGATGTTCCTACTCTATATAAGGATTGCTCTGCTGAGATACAGAAAGATACGCGCTACACACATAATAATTCTCTACGTTTTAAGAGTGAGTGAAAAGATTTGAGAGATTATATTTTTGTAGGGTGAATGTGTTAGAAGAATTCTCTAAACTTCTAACTGAATGTACGATTGTTTATGACACTACGTTATAACAATCATTGATTTTCATTATGAAACAACGGAGTTGTGAGAGGGATGAAGTCGAGAGGCCTAGACTCGTTTACTAGTTTGGGTAAGAATAGAGAAGATGAGTCTTATTTATGATATCTCAATATCATAGTAGATATTCTTTGGGCAAGGCGCCCCCGGACCTAGGTGCTACATTGGCACCCAGTAGGTTCATCTTTGTGTCTTTTAATTTCACCTATTTATTTTTTGTTTTTGTGTGTGATTTGTCTTTGTCAATCCGAGTGTTATTGACTGTTGGCAGTCCAGTAAAATCTATTTCCACAGTGATTCTGAACTTTAAGGTAGGTTTATTTATATGTTTTGGATCCTCCTATTTTCAACTAATTTCAAAATATAACCCCCAAAAATTCTAACAATATTATCATCATAAATAAACCTAGAGCTTATTAAAATCCAGTGTTACTATTTTAGTTTTAGGTAACATATAGACATATTAGTACCTTATATACCTTTATACCGGGTTATCTTTAGATATAGTTATTAAAATTTAACAAATTTAAATCGATTTAATTGACATATATAAATTTTACTTTGACTAAAATGATCTTACTTAATATGTTTTGCTGAAATACACAATGTATATATATTGATAATTATATTTAAAATTTTTAAAAAGCCAAATACTAAATTTCAATCTTCAGTTGTAAATAAATGAAGTATATTAAAACCAACCGTTCGTATAAGTATTTTCTTAATGTGATTTTTAGTTTGCCGGTTTAGTGTTTTGCGGTTAAAGTTAAAAATTGTGGACTAATGATAATATGGGTTGGCGATAATATATTTTGAAATAGAAATTTAATACGCTGACTACGTGTTCGAATTAGGTTGGTAAGCAAGAGAGAAAAGCAATTTGCAGAGCAAGCTCCACTTAAAGGGTCCCGCCCACCTACCCCCACTAACTTTTTAAAATACTTATCATCAACCTTATCACAAACAAAAAAAGCTTAAAAACAAATTCCCTTCTTCTTCCTTAGGCCAAAGGACTGAACTCCTCTTAACGGCTCCGCCAGTTTTTCTTTTCTTGACAAATCTTGTGGAATCTAACTTCATAATCTTGTTCCCCATCTTAAGGTTATCAAGGTATAGTTTTAATCTTCAAATCTCATCATTTAAGGCTTGGGTTGACTTTTTTATATAGTTTGTGTATTTGACTTTTAGATCTTGACTTTATTATGGTATATAAATGTTATCTAAGTTTAGTTTAAGTTAGAGGTGATTTTGATTATTAGGTTAGAAAGTGGGTGTAAGTTGAGGGTTGACTTTTTCTTAAATTAACTCTAGAAGATTGTAATATGAGGTTAGAGGACTTTAATATATTATTTTGGAAGAGAATTATTGGTTTTGGATGTGGATAGATAGAGATTGAATTGAAAGTTTGGGAAACTTAGTATAGCATTTAGTGTTTTGAATTGGAGGGTGTATTTATTAGATGAGTGGTTGTCAATTGATTCTTTGGATTGATTAGAATGTACTTAAGATATTGTGGGGTCATGGTAAGAGTGATAGCGAATATTTGAGATTTTTACGAAGTTAAATTGGAATATAGATGCGTTGGAATGTTAGAAGTGTATGTCAATCTTGGAATAGGATGATTGCTAAGAGTTGTAAATTTGAATGGTAGGCAGGGTATAACACTCGGGGTTTATACTAGATGTTAAGAGAAGTTATTCTCACAGATGTTATGTATAATTTCTTTGAATAGGAGTTGAGCACGGATGCAGCAGACTATTTATAAATTACTACTTTTGACTCCGAGGTGAGTACAAATCTCACGATGGGGACCTTTTCATATATATATATATCATGTTATATATCTTGCATATGTTATTTAGGATTCTAAACGTAATATAATTGTGTGACTATGATTGATATTATGTAAAATTGTGATTTATGATTCATGTTATGAAATAATTGAGATTTGATTGATATTATGAGATAACTATGATTATGAGTTATATTATGAGATAATTGAGATTATGATTTGTATTATGAGATAGTTTTGAGTATGGTTCATGTTATGAGATTGTGTGTGGCTGTGTGCTGTGTGTGGCTGTGTGCAGATGTGTTTTGATTGCTTTGTGTGTTATTTGCGGGCCAGTGACCCACGACCGGGAGGTTTAGCGTGAATGTGCATATTGTGTGGTGGCCCCGTGGATTAAGGGAGGTTTGGTGTAATCTTCACATTGAGAGTGTAGCCTCGGTCGGGAGGATGGGTGAGGCCTCATCTGATTATTTGGAGGTGGATTCCTCATATGTGTTATTTGGAGGTGGATTCCTCATGTGTTATTATTTGGAGGTGGATTCCTCATGTGTGTATTATTTGTGGGGAGTGGATGTAAAAATCTCAAGAAAAATTTAAGCTTTCTTGCAGCAAAGTGTAGAGAATATGAGAAGATAATCAATAACTTTTGAACATAGGCGACAAAAGAAAGAGAAAGAAAATGGAGGAAGAATTTTTTCTTTCTTTAGGAGATTCGGCCAAACACAAGGAAGAGTTGCTTGAGAGTTGTGATGAAAGAGAGAAGATGAGTAGGGGTAGGTGAGATGTTTAGAGAATGAGATTAAGTCCCTTTAGTGCGGTGTTATCTCTCCACACCGTACTTAAATTTTTATGGCTTGATTTCAAATGTGTTATTATCCGTAACATAAACTACTACTCATTTTAATACTAGTCTCGTCATATAGTTTAATTCGAAAGTATTTATACTATATCAAAAGTCCACTTTTAAACAAGTATATATAATATAATTAATCGTCTAAGCGTAACGGGTTATTTCAAATAGGTTGCCTCTATATGATTATGGAGTTTAGTTGCTTATGTCGTTGATTTATTGAGTTATATGTTTTTTCATGATTACATTATGACTTTTGAGTTTGATTATGCTGGACTAATGTTGTGGAGGCTTATGTATTATGTTATGCTTATATATTGATCATTATGTTGATATAATAGGAGGAAAAATAAGTTTAAGTTGTTATATTTATAAAAATCTTTGCACATGAGCCTGGTGTGATTAGTTACCACACAGGCGTCATTCATGACTATAGTGACCCTTTCCTTATGGGGTGGCGTTTCATGCCGGGGTTGATAGTTAGTAGGTTGAGTGGGCGCGTGCGGTCAAGTTATGGCGGAATAGGATCGTAGGTGAGGCGCTGGTGGCTAAGAATGGATACCGGCACCCCATGCAATCGATCCGACACAATGGATACGGGCACCCCATAGAATACTTCAATTTGATGAACATGACACTCTGTACTCGGGACAGTAGTCGATTTAATTGGTAAGAAATGAGCCGACTTTGACAGTCTATCCACAATCACCCAAATACCAGCATTCTTTCTCAACGTCCTCGGGAGTCTGAAAAAAAATCCATTTGAATATGTTCCCAAGTCCACTCACGGGATAGGAAGGGGTTACCTTGAGCACGCTATATGTGTGTTCAATCTTCACTTGTTGACAAGTCAAACACTTAGATACAAACTCAACAATTTCTCTTCTTTTTTTTAAATGCTAGGCCCACCCCAATACTGTTCTTAGAAATCTCAAGCACATCTGGTACTACTTCGGGTATATTATATAGACATTAGGCTGCAAAATCTCTTTTTAACTCAAAGTAGAGAGCGTATATTCACCATACATTGAAGCCATCCTCTCGCTCTGAAATCAATCTATTTCTACTTGCCTCCGTCAACCCTATTCGAAAAATTAACACTTACCCAGTTGTTTAATTTCATTCAACGGATCTTTAACCACTTAAGCTGCGGCAATGCATCGGTACCCACGTTCGCCTTTCGAGGATGATACTCGATAAACTTAACCTTAGCCATAAAATCCTTAATGTTAAAAGCGTCGCTGCTATCTGACTTGTATCCAATCTTGATGGAATAGTCAACCTTTGGGCGGTAGTAAGCTTTCTTTCCAACTCATTGAAACTTAGCTCGCGATCTAATATCATAGATTTGCGATAAGCAGAAATCTTTATAAATCTCCGATAATATCCTGTTAGACCCAGAAAACTTCTTACTTCAGTAACACTTGTGGGTCATTCCCAATTCATCACAGCTTCAACTTTTTGAGGATCAACACTTATACCCTCTCCTGAAATCACATGACCCAAAAACTGCACTTTTTCCAACCAGAATTCACACTTGGAAAATTTAGCATACAATTCATTTTTTCTCAAAGTCTCCAACACAATTCTGAAGTTTCGTCATGATCTCCCTCACTACTAGAATATATCAAAATGTCATTGATAAAGACCACAACAAATTTATCCAAATAAGAGTGGAACACCTATTCATAAGGTCCATAGATGATGCGGGGAATTCGTCGATCAAATGGAATCACCAAAACCTCGTAGTACCCATATTTTTACATTCTAAATACTGACTTGATACATCATCATCAGCAATCCTCAACTGGTGGTAACTTTGACATCAAATCAATCTTAGAGAATACGGACATCCCTCAATTGAGTCAATGATCATGATCACAAGCGGATAGCAGATTCTTAATTGTTACTTTATTCAACTGTCGATAATCAATGCACAACCTCGAGAGATCGTCCTTAACTGTGACCCAAGCGACACAGGAGCACCCCAAGGTGAACTACTTGGTCGAATGAATCACTTATCTAACAACTCTTACAGAATTCAAAGGTCTTTAACTCTTTCGGCTCCTTGTAGGCCATTCATGTAGTACCATCGAAATCGGGTATTACGAGTACTTCTGAAAGCTCTACAAGCACAGGAGGAAGTCCTGGCAACTCCTCAGGAAACACGTCAACATAATCTCTCACGACGTGGACATTCCGTAGTTCGATCTCCTCCTTTCTGGTATCAACGACATGGGCAATATAACCAACACACCACTTTCTCCCAATGACTTATAGGCCATTAAAGAAAAAATGAGGCCGAGAAAGAATTTTCTATCTAGGAAGAGAATCATAGATTTTCCGGGACTAGATATTTTAATCTTCTTAAGATGGCAATCTATCGCTGCATGAAGTCTACCTAACCAATCCAAATCCCAAATAAAGATTAAAATCATTAAAATCTTCGAGGTAATCTACGATGATTTTAAATACTTAGGAAGCCAGTTCTAAGTACCTCGACAATCTTAGCACGACTTCTGCGTTAAATCAAAAGTGGTATAACAAGAATTTCTCGAGTTATAGGAATATGTTGGGACAATTTTAGAGATATGAATGAATGAGTAGCACTAGAATCAAACAAGGCTTTAGCTTCTAACCCACATGGTGGAAGGTACATGCTCGCCTCCGGGAATCTGAGCTTCTTGCTGAGTGGCTGCGTAAACCCGACCTCTTCCGGTTCCCGACACCACTTTGGCTTCTCCCGCTGACAGCACCGCTTGATGACGCCAAACAAACCTCGGGGAGTTCCCAGCCTCCAAATTGTCCACCACGTTCCCACTGGTCGCCTCCCAGCGATGTATAGGAAGCGATAGCATCGGACCACCAAAATTTCCTTAAGGCATAGGGAAATTACTAGTGATATGCCATGAGTGTCGACAACTGATAACAGTCGCTCTATGGATCTTGTGCTGACTTTACCCCTTGGCGGAAACAACCACTGTTTCCTCGGACTCCTGGAATAACTCCTCAAAGTCCTCAAACACATCGGTAGAGGGAGCCTTATACGGGTTTGCTAAAGCGACTACTGTTGAGATGGTCTCCACAATCCGAACTTGCTGGCGCTTGTGAACTGGGCACATTACTTCCTCTGCTTCTCTGATAGTTTAGAACTGGTTAGTTTGACTCCACCTATAAAGCAACATTCCAATATAACATGAAAGAAGTCTAAAATTTCATGAGTGATAGTCTAATCTGGTCGCCCAGTTCATCAAAATGCGGAATCTCTCAATATTCTTTTTCTCATTAGCATGCACCTCTTGGGAGTAGCTGACGAACTCAACGAATCTCTTCTCTTAGTCATGAAATCTTCTTGCCCTCCTGCTTAAGTTGAACCAATTCTCGCTCTGGGGCGGACATGTGCGTTCTAAGACAATAGCTATCTTTGAATACATTCACAAATCTGTCCCAGCGGTGTCGACCGGTCGCTGACCAAAAGATCGGTGGCGTTTTTCTGCAGTCTGACTATCACATTGCAACCTATATACCGCAAAATTACTCTGACTCTCTATTAATACCCTTAGGCACTAAAATACTGGCACTCCAAATCTGGGAATGAACTCCAAGGCATGAATTGAGGAATCGACACACGAAAACTTTGTGGTGGAGTGCCGCCCAAGGGAAGCGGTCAAATATCTTGATGCGGAGATCGACTTCTGTCCTAGAACAACGGTACATTCCTTGATTCTCATCATTTACTCTGAACTCATGCCCACCTACAACTCTATCCATATTTTACATGCCTTCCTTTTCTACCTCATTTCTTCTGGCGTAGCTCTTTGGTATCTCATTCTCTGAATCTGCAAAAAGAAAAGAAACTTAGACTTAGCATTAGACTCAAATATCGACAACTCCTCGGTAACCTTAGAAACTGAGTACATAACACAACAGAGACACCATAAAATCTTAAACCTATGCTCGTGCAAAATTGTAACGACACACGCCCCTAAGTCGGCGCCTTGAGGTTAGGATAGATACGCAGCTTTGTAAATTAGAGTCACCATATGATGGATAACAACATCTAAGTACTTCATTGACAATGAGTATAATATTTGTCCATCGTAGTGAACTGAACATCTCCACCAAATATATCAACCAAACAATAATACATGTAGTCACGGTAAAATCTTATAAAATACAACAAAATAAAGTTTCAAACTAAACCTCAAAAGATAGCAATAAAGTTTGAAGACACAACAAAAAGATAATCGGCAGGATGAGGACTATTGAGGACTTACAAATACGTGGAGTGCCTCGCTTTCTGCGGTCCCTGTTGACATTTCGGACTCACATCATCTACTCAACTCCGCTACTAACTGTCAACCTGGCATGAAACGCCACCCTATAGGGAAAGGGGAATTGACTACAGAAGCCATAATAGTCATGCCGTCCGGGTGGTAACTAATCACACCAGGCTCATGTGCAGGAATTTATGGCCGCAACAACACATGCATTATTTTATCCTCCTATTATATCAACCTGATGTCCAACATATAAAGCGTATCATAAAACATAGGCAACCTATTACTCGACATATAATTATTGCATCAACCATTTCAATAATATTGTAGCCGTTCTTGAGTTCATCACCGGTAACATATGTATTTCTCCACTCAGCTACCCGGTGAGCCTCTTGTGCCCGTCGACACAAGGGTTATATTTGCCTAAATGCATGTACACACACTTCTTAGTGTTTGGTATATATTCTCAGACATGCAGCCACACTTTAACGGAGATATTTACATTAATACTTTCACATGTACAAGTCAACTATATATAGAACTCTCATGCATAAGTACATATATTAAGTAGAAATATATTCACATTAATATGTCTCACTATCAACATAACACAACTCAGCATCTCGTATATCATGTCAGCATTAACTTTAATATCAACGTGTGTTTCATATCACCATATCAACACAAACTATCATGTCAACAGCAACTATTAGCACATATGAATGTACACACGCCAATGCGTAATAAGTTACTACTTAGATAAAATGCTTTCACCTCTAGCAAAAGCAAAATCTACTAGCATTCAACTAGTTATTCCAATCGCAGTTCTTCCTCATTTCTTATTCAAAATAATTTAAATGTGCGTCTACATCATTTATACTTCGGCTCCAAATATGACTTTATTATAAATTTTCGGGTTCTATACTTATTTTACATTTGACCATCCTTAACGACCTAAAATATCATCCCCAAAGTTTATTATTATTTTAGAATTTAACTCCCTTTTGAAAATATCATTTTTCATTTTAGAATTTCTCCATTTTTACTTCTTGAAACACCAAATAAATACCAAAACAATTTCATAAATCATTATAAAAATTTTGTCCTCTTAAAATATAGTTAGAGTGCTCAAATATTCTGTCCAAAAATAATTTGTTCAATAAAATCAATTTTTATCCATTTAAATACAATTCTAGTCATTTTAACATCCATCATTCGAAATAAATGCCAAAATAACTTTATAAATTCTCATCTTTGAAAATTAGCTCAAATATATGATATAAATTTCTATAAAAATACTATTTTTAATTTATAAAATCGAAATAATTTTTTTTTTGTTTAAAACCAAGTTTTAGTAATTAAATTAGAAAAAGTAGCAAAAAATTTGAAATCGCTGCAAATTTTCTTCGAGTTGCTCACGGTACAATGAGAAATTTCCTGATTTAATATTTACTAATTTTTTAAAATATATGATATTTATTTCATATTTTATATATATTTCTAGCCATTTGCTTCTAAAATTTATAATAAATACAGCGAATGAAAAATCAAGACTTCCTTTCATAATTCAATTTTAGGTGTCAAAACTGACCTACATAAAGAATTTCATAATTTTCTAAATATTTTTGCTATTTATTTCATATTTTTCTTTAAAATAAACAAGTTTAAAACTAAAATAAAAAGGATTTAAGAATATCTTAAGTATTTGAAAAGTTGGGTAAATGATCCTAGAGCTTGATTCAAAAAGATAAAATAAATTTTTTAGAGGAAAATGGGGAAAATGTCATGGTATTTTGGGACTTTGGGGGAGGAGGATAATTTTTCTCTTTTTATGAAAATATGATCACTTCTTTTTAAAATTTAAATCGCCGTAGTTAAGTTAAAGTTAAGTTAACTCCAATTTAGTTTAGGTAATAGTTTATTTGACAAAACAAGAGATGGTTTGTCGTTTTGTGTGATAATAATTAAATTAAATGCTTAAAATATATAGTACACTATGATACTCTGAGCTAAAATTATTTATGAGTTTACTAAGCATATTATTTCTTGACTCGTTTAACTACACCGCCGAAAATATTTATACTACATTGAGTTACCCCGTCAATTAATGTAATATTGTTTAATATTTCTCGAAATTTATGTATACATGACACACCACGAGCTACTAAAATAATAAATATTCAACGTGCAATTTATTTGAGTGGCGTTTCATGCCATATTAATGATTAATGGGCGAGTTGAGTAGGCGGCGTGGAGTCGAGTTGTTGAATAGAATCGTAGGTGAACTGTTGAGTAGTGAAGCCCTCGACAATCGGCTTCATCACATCGATTATCTTTTGTTGTCTTCAAACTTTATTGTCATCTTTTGATGAGTCATTTTGTAACTTTATTGTTGTGTTGTATTTTGGAAGTATTTGGCTTTGGTGACAATAAAGTACTTTATGTCGTCGTCCATCGTATGTTGAGCTACGATTTATGGGTTGATGGCGATCACAACGCCAGGCGGTAGGCGCAGGAAGTAGTCGTTATAATGATCTGCGAAAATTCCCAGCAAAAAGTCACGCCATTTCCATGACACATTTAAGCTGCCATGTAGATTTTTAGCGAAAAGGCAAATGGTACATTTTTTAAGAGATAGGTGATCGATCAGGATATTTTGAAACATAAGTGATCGACGGATAACATTGTGTAAATAAAGGTGATCGCTCCTGCCATTAACCTTTTTTATATATAGTAGGATGGCAATTTCAGACTTATATCCGCACAAACTTGTCTTTCAAATCAAATAATGAAATAATTTATTAGTGCTTAAATTACAGTGTACTATACAAAAAATTGAGCATTATGTTTTTTTTATTTAATAAATAATAGAAATTAGAAATTACATACGATGTCATATAATGTCAACATATTGATGATTATGTTGATTTAGGAGAAATTTTCTGCATTTACCGCAGAGTTATAAATTAGATCATCCTTATGTTTCATTTCCCATAAACGATGCCTTTTCCTTTCACGGGGTATCAATATGGCCATGCAACATAAGCCAATCAAGAACCTCAGTACTAATACACCAACTGCACAACAAGTAAACAAAACAAAATTCAGTTTTTTGCCACCACTATACCATTGGTGATTGGATAGTTAATAGAAGGGAGGGAGGGGGGAGGATGTCAAATCACTCATGTGAGTCTTACCAATTCCACCACCTCCAAAAACAATTATAGCAGCTGAACAAAGTAGAAACAGAAAACAATTAGGAAGAATTATAGTTTGCTTGTATAAAAAGTGAAATGTATACAAGGAAACTATCTAAATGAACAAACATTTAGTAGTGTTTCGATCACTTACGGGCCAAGAACTCCAATTTACATCCAAAACTTTTCTCTTCATAGGGAGTGTCTTCATAGCAGTATTTCTTGCAAGAAACTTTGTTATCTGCAATGAGACAGGAACTTATTCCTGGCTCACACACATCACATAAGACATTATGCCAAGAAAGCTCAAACCCATAAGCCAAACTTCTTCGAATGCCTGCCCAAGAAGCATTCCCTGGCGCGATTGGCGGCCCCATCAAAGAAAAACGAGCAACCTTGTCAGCTCTACAAGAATATCCTAAATCCGATATAAGCATCGTATCATCCCTAACAGTCAGATACCTATAACCCCCAGAAGAGTTTCTATTACAGGATGTCTCATTAAGTAGAGTGTAGTTAGGAGAATTTACAGCATTCTGACAGATGGCAAAGACAACATCGTTGTTAAGACTGATGAAATCATTGACGACTTTCCCAGGTTTGGATGTCCCAAAATCATATGGTAAGTCATCATAAAGAAGACTGTAATTTGGGTAAGAGCAAAGGTTGGATTCTTGAACTAGGCCTGGATCAGTCATCCTAATTGTATAGTTATTATAACTGATGGATTCAACATGGAAAGATTTGGACTTGAAGGTTATAAGGGTTTGATTGTTTTGACAATCTAGCTCGAAACCTGGCTTACCACAATGTCTAGGATCTGTTTTTAGCCTAAAAGGGTAGCTTATAGAACCTATCTTTCCACATGAAGATGGCACACACACAGATTGAGTGTCTTGTGCTCTGCAACTTAGGATTCTTGAACAATATAGGACAAGTAGGAAACATACTGCATAATTCAAAGATTGGAGGTTTCTGGAAGACATAATATTCAGTGGCTACAGCTGAAGAATTTGGAGAATATTGTATTCTAAGACTATTTTGAACAAACATATCTAATCAGTTAATTTGAGATATTGTATATATATGAACATCTCTCTTCACTATCTCCATTTAACTTCATAATTAAATGGCTTACGCGTAGCAGAGGAACTAGGCTGTATGTTTCCTATGCCTTAATTGTAGTAAGTTAAAGTTTTTATGAAACTTCTTTTTTGGCAACTGTTGATGCATAAGGTATCCCTCTGCGTGTGGGGACATTAAAAGTCAAGGGTCACTTATCAGAATTGAGAGAATTGGAACCATGAGATGATTATCCAGAAGTTTGGCATCTTTAGCTCCTCACATGATGATATAAATAAAAAGAACCTCAACTTACGTACTTTATCCTGTTCAATTTTAAAAGGTGCAGAATAGCTGTGCATTGACCAAGTCACCACTTTTTTTTGCCAAGTCACTAATTTGAAAGCATTAATTCTCTAGCAAATTGCAATCATAAAGTTTTGGATATATTAGAACATTGTAAAAGTACTAAATGTTCATAAATAATCGAAGAAGGAACACGAAACACAACTTATATTTGATATAGATAATGTTCAAGATCTCCTTCTTCATCTCAGAGACATGATGATGAGTCGACTCGCTAGGTTGGAGGTCGATGAGATGCTTAAAAGATGTCATTTTGTTGTGCCTTGGATTGTTGACAACATTTCGAGGGGTAGGGGAAAGTTTGAGATGATCGGTCGACAAGTTTTCGAGGATCATTATTTCGTTGAATGTACGTACCGTTGGAAAACATTAAATCATTATCACGGACTTTTTTTCAATATTGGTATAGCGAGTTGATATGGTTCGTCACGGGTAAGGATCAATATATCTGCCCTCATGTGAGAAGTCATGAGAGTGTAGGTGAGTGCAGCCGTGGTACTGAAGATGCGAGAGTCACGTAGTGACTCTGAGCTCGACAATCAAGTTAGTATGTTGAGTATTTAAGAGGGTAATAAATATGCTTAGGAGGTAAAAGTGAAAATTCACGGCACAATGAAATGAATGTTGGGATATTTATAGAGGATCTAAAAAGACCCTCACACTGCCAAGTGGCCGAAGGTGACAAGTGTCATTAGGGTGAATCCCCGATGAAGTTTTTTTTGCTTATTATAGTTTTTATAAATTTTGGAAACGGTCGTTACTCTTGAGGCGTGATAAAATCGTAGGATTACATCGTTGTCCTAGGATTTTTTCGGTATAAAGCCATGGAAAGGACACTCAAAAGACATCTTTTAAATGGATTTAAATTTATTAAGCATTTATCTTGCCTTATGTGTACGGCGTGTCCCACTATCGGTGGAGAAGAAAGGCGGTTGGAATCACGAAAGCCAAAAAGCGGCTATAAAGGTGAGTGATCCCTTTCATATTTCTCTCTTTTCTCCATCTTTATTTCCTCTTAAGGCAAAGAAATCCCTAATCTCTTAGTTCCACTTTCTTTGCTTGCAAACATCACGTCCATAGCCACCTCCGGAGACGCTTTTCCTCATTTCAGGTGAGTGGTAGTGGTCTCCCTCCCCTCTTTGAAATATTTTCTTCCCGCTTCTCACAGGAGAAATATCCTCAAACCTTCAGTTGAGTTGGTTGCTCGGGTTTTCTTCTTGGAACCACACGTCGGTGAAGGCCCTGGGAAAGGTGGTCCACTTGGTTTTCTGGCGAAAGTTGTTCCTTTTTTTTTTTCTTGAGGTGGTTATTACGGTTTTGGGAGGAGTTATCTCCTCTTGAAGAATTAAATCAATTCAAAAAGGGTTTCCCCCTTTTTTATTTCTTGACGTGGACTGTGATCCCAAGAGGGGGTTTTTCCTTGATTTTGACAGTTGAATTCCCCCAAAAGGTTGCTCCTTTGAGGTCTACTAAGTGTTCCCTCAGGGGACCCTTTTGAGTTGACAGATTGTCCCAAAAGATTGTCTCAAAAGATTGTCCCTGAGTGTAATCGTGATTTTTTTCAAAAACCATATGTCGTATCTTGAGCCGCTTTGAATCTGTCCTCGACCACTAAGACTCGCTTGAGTTATGAGAGGTCACTCAAAGTGAACTAGGAGTTTGTGGTTGAATCGCAAACTGCAGCTGGTTGAGATCGCTCTTGAGGTAATCACACTCCTGCGAAG
Source organism: Lithospermum erythrorhizon (assembly GCA_019722365.1). Classification (NCBI taxonomy): domain Eukaryota; kingdom Viridiplantae; phylum Streptophyta; class Magnoliopsida; order Boraginales; family Boraginaceae; genus Lithospermum; species Lithospermum erythrorhizon. The sequence continues at coordinate 62,770 of JADFUC010002440.1, read as the reverse complement.
ATTCATGGGGTTTTGAGCCTCGTTAATACTACTCCTTAAGATTTGTAGGGGTCACTTCCTTGCGAAGCGATCAGATACCAGGCGGGCCACTCAAGAAGAAGAGGACCCTCATAAAGGGAGCGAATCTCGCCACACTCCCGGCAAATGTTGCCCGGGGAGACAAGGCCGGCCCAGTTCCGAGGGTCAAAAGAACAGACAAAGTGAGGACCCTACTATAATAAAGAAGTCCCTACCTATAGATGTAGAACAATCCCACCTAAATCACCTTAGGGAATACTTCTCCATCCCCGTCGGTTGAGATGGGGAGGCCTTAGGCGGACAGTATATGTAGATCATTGGTAGTGAGGGGTGTAAGCGGATGGCCCGTTAAGTGCAGGTTGGGTGGTGTGTATATAGAGTTTTTCACCTATGGGGTTCGCTTTCCCTTTTCTTCTTTCACCAATGACTTGTTAATAGCTCTTAATAACCGCCCATGGCCAAATTCGCCCGTAGGTTGGCTTTATATTCTGATTTTTCCATGCTGTCTGTAGAATCATTAAGGTAGAACCAAACTTGTCCCTTTTTTGCCTACTCTTTACCGTTTCCCACAAGGGGATGTGCACCTCTCTTAGCCCGCTAAGGGGTGGAACATTTTATAGACAAGCCGGGAGAGTAGGCGAGAATCGGCAGCATTCCGCTTTTGGTGCTTCGTGAAGATGGATATGGATGCTTGTGATTCCCAAGGCATGGGTTCCCCTGGAGAAGACAGATAGGCCTAAATTTCCAGTGACTCATGAGATCTCCGCACTGATAGGAGTGGGTCTAGTTCAAGACAAGGAGTTTGACTTGTCTAGAAATCCCATCCTTTGGGTATACACTAATTCTCTAACCTCCTCCCTAATTTGTACTTTTCATATGTTCATCCTTGTCTCTTAGCATGCGGGTGATATTTTCTTTGGCGTGAAGAGGCTGCTCTAACCTTTGTTCCTACGACATACATGCGGGGGGTAAAAGGCCCATCGCCTTCAAGAAGGTGAAAGTTGTATGAAGAGTGGCCTCACCGCCTCGTCGCATACAACGAGTTGCCTAGCCACTGTAGCGGGCGACTCATATCGCCCGATTCGATGTCGAGCTAAGTCCCTCATCAACTTCTCTCCTCGATATGGGGCTGCCTAGGTAGGCCTCCTTCCTCTTCTCTCCCACACCAAGAGCCGCTTCAACAAAAGATGTTTCCCGAAAGGAAGGAAAGAAGCGAAGCCAGAGCCCGGCACCGAGCTCTGATCCTCCCCAAAAAGAATTATTCTCCTCCACCATTCCCAACCTTTGACCCTCTGATGGTTTCGGGTTTTTTACTTAAAGTGTCAGCCCATACATACATGCCCAGAGGTTATAAATATGAAGAGCACCCTTTCAATAGTAACCTCCAATCTTTTCACACCATGAGGCCCTTGTTCTTGGAGGGTTTGTGTGCTGGATATTCTAATTCTCCTGACCCTTTGGAGGTCTATGGAGCGATGTGTAGACATATGATCCAGGTATCTTCCTTGTCTCTTCCTCCTTCATTTTATTTTACCCTTTCTTCAGTTACTTATCTCCTTTCTTTATTCTCAAGCTGCTAATGTTGGTTTTGAATTGGCAAGGAGGGCGGATCGCTTGGAAGAGGAGAATAAGGATCTTCAAAATCATGTTCCTACTAGGAGGTCACTTCGCCTTGAAGAATTGGTGGCAGAGAAAGTAAAGGTGAGCTTGGTAGAACCAATAAATCGACGTCCTCCTTTATAATGACCGCCCGGTGGCCGCTGAGGTTAGAATCATCGAATCCACGGACACGGAGTCACCAAATCGATGGATGACTCGCTTTAAAGACACCTACATGCAGGAATAAACCAACCAAAATATGCCGCATTAGAAAGGTCGGTTTTAAGAAAATGATCCCATCGTGGTTTAACCACAGCAGCGCAGCCTATATACAACAATCGGCCAAGTACAAAATATCAACATACAACTCAATCTGAAATCAAAATAACAACAAATAGAGGAATATCAGAGCTAATAAAAACAATGACAAGACTCACGAGGATCCTTACCGTCGACTCACCTAGGCTATAGGCACGATCACTCGAGCAGACCAGCGCTGCGGCACCACACATCGGCTGACACAAAATAAATGCGCCCATGGCGAATAGGGTATGAAACTGCGAGCTTAGTGAATACTTATCTGAGAGTGGAAATTAGCAGCACGCTCACAAGCAGGTGTAATTAAAATAATTAATTTTGCATAGGATAGATGAATACGAGGAATGTTGTACAATGTAAGGCTATAATATATAGGTCATTAGTAAGTTCATTATCAAAATACATAAATTTAGGCTCATCAACTAACATAAACATTCTAATAAGGACAATAAAAATGATAATTATACATTTCAAAGAAATCAATGACAATAATACCCCGAATGAGTCCCACAGGCTTTCTGCTGCATCAACGACCGGCAAAACCACGGTGACCATCACAGACCATCCCGACTCAGCTACACCATGACACTAGTACTACTCAAATCCACAACCAAAAGCTTGAATCAACTTCCATCAACACAGCATTCGGGCCCACAACTACGCGAGGCTCGATCAAATCAACGACAAACCTTTAAACACTCCGTCAACTCAAAAATAAATCCCAGTTTCTCACAATGAACTGCGCGTATAATCAGCCTCGACTGCGGAGAAACTTATGCCGATGGGCATAAGCTAACAAGCGCTAAATAACGCTTGAGTGCAGGCAAAAACACCGCGCACCTATCCCGAGGTATAAAGGTAAATCTTGGTGGCTAAACTCATCTCATGACTCGACCAACAAAGGATAATAACCATCAAAAGTATTAAAATAGCTGGAAACCAAATTCATCCTAATTCAACTCACCTCCACTCCAGCACTATAAATCCCATAAAACACCACATGTGACTACTCGACCAACTAAAACATATAAAACAATCCAACACAAAAATATATATATATAGACATGCTTTCGCGGTGTTGCCAAATTCAGCATAAAAATGTACATACTATATATATATATATATATATATATATATATATATATATATTTACAATTTAGTAAGTTAATTTACCGTGAGATAATTACTCTACCTTGGCTGTAATAATAAGCATATAAATCTATTGAAACCAAGTCACGGTTCCAACGACTCAGCGCTAATCGCTATGCATCCATGATAACAAGCGCAATTACAAGCTTTACTGCTATTTTAACTCGATTTTTTAATTCAATTTCTAACTTTTTGACCCATTTTTGATTTGATTCTCAACTTAAGTATATAGATTACTAATCGTGTTTAAATGATAATTAAAATGGCCAATTTCCAACCGTCCGACTATTTGTAATCGTCCCGGCCACCTTCAAAATCGCAACATTTTAAAACAATTTTAATCAACCTAGAAATCATTTTCTCCAACTAATTTATCCTTTTATAATAATCTTTAATCCGCCCCAAAAATCTCTCACTTTGCAACTCAAATCAACATAAATCTCTGATCCATGCCAATCAAAACTTATACTCCCAGAAACAACTATATTAAAATCCAATAACATCATAATAAAATTTAAAGGAATTTGGGAAAAAATCAACAAAGTTAACTCTTAAAATCAACATATTTTAATCCAAAATTGATTATAATCACCTCAAATCACGTAATCCATATTTAGATGAAACCTACATACCGTTAAAATTCCGCGATTAGAAGTCAACAAAAGTCAAACTAAAATTCGCTCTCACAACTTAAGAAAATATCACAAAGCTTCAAACTTTCTTACCTTGGTGTGTAGAAGATGATGAGGGGAAGATGATAAACCGACTTTAAGAGCTTGAGCAACAAATGAAGAGATGAAAATGGAAGAAAATGGAAGAAAAAATCTTTCTTCTTTAATAGGGGAGGAGGGGGGTTCGGCTGTTGGAATTGAAGACCTAATTTGAGACGATTTTGACTCTAATTATTTCTAATTTAGTGCTAGGATATATCTCTTAGTCTTAGTAGGTTTTTATTTTTAGGCGGTTTGAAGACTTGGAGCTTAAGAAAGACATAGTCTTACTAGGTTTTATTAGCTATAAATATAGGATAGTTCTGAGTTTTATTTATCACACAAATACATGGGGAATGAGAAAATTCATCCTAGAATAATATTAGGTCTTTAATATTATTGAAGAACATAGTTTTGTTCTTGAAGAACTTAGAGAGTTTATCTTTGTTCTTGATAGGCTTTGTCGTTTGAGATTTTGGTGTATAAGAAAATACTCGACATAGATTATAGCTAGTGGTATTGGGGCTTGTAGATCTTCTGGTTTTATTAAGTGGATTACTGCGGCGACAACGAGGACGTACCTTTAAGTGAGGGGAACACGTATAAAATTTTTTGTATGCATTTATTTCCGCGCCCAAATTTACCGTTTTATTGATTGTAGCTCGGAGGATTTAGAGTGCCCAAATCCTAACAATTGGTATATCGGAGCTTGAGTCGTAGCTTGATTGTGAGTTTAGAATCAATGGTACAGGCAGAATTGACACATCTTGTAGAAATTAGATGAATCGATTTTCGCGTTGGAAAGATGTGTATGGAGGATTCATACGTGCGGAAAATTTGAACAAACCACTAGGGGGCTTTGAGAGAGATGGATGAGGATGAATGGATGGGTGGACGGACAAGTCTTGGGTGTGATCGAGACCTTCTTTTGTCAAGCGTTGTTGCTAAAGAGACCACCACAAGGGGGCGTGAAACATCGATCTGTATGAGAGCATACATAGCGTAAGGTGCTTACCAAGTAGAAAACTGTTTTCACCTTAAGATGTCGGAGAAAGTACACCCGTAGGCGAGACACCTTAATACCAATAGCATTGATAATCGGTATCAAATATTAATGTTGATGATGAGATCAAGGCCTGATTTTGTTGGCCGTTTTTGAGAAGTTGAGACCCGATGAGGCGGTTAGTAATGCTGTGAAGTCTTAACAAAGTTGAACTTAAGGTGGTTGTAGAAGTAATCACATGCAGGGAGATGCATTAAGCTTCATGAAGTGAAGGTGCTAAGGGTTCTGCATTAAGCTGTAGGAAGAGCGGAGGCAGGAGGTTTGGAAATAGTGGGAGATCGCGAGTAGAGGTAGAAGTAATTGATCTTGTGTGTTGGGGTTGTGGCCAAAAGCCAGGTCACATGGAAGAGGCCTTTACCAATGGTGATGCTCATGTTGTGTTGGCGATTGATGGCCTTTAGTTTTATCTGTAGATACTTCGTTGATTCTGGATAGTAGATTGGAGCTTCTTTTCATACTTAGCATGGCAGGGAGATGTAATGGTGATTATGTTTAAAGAGATTATGGGGTATTCATGCTAGCGATGGTGAGCAGGTTGGATGTAGTAGGTATGGGATATGTAGTCTGAGTTGGCCAGATGGTTCTTTGCGGAAGCGACAAGGTATGTTAGGGGTGGGGAAGAGTTTAATTTCGGTGGAGTCAATTTGGATGGTGATGGTTATGAACTACTTTCGAGATAGTATTGGAAGGTTGTTCGGGGCAATGGTAATAGCAAAGGGCGAGGAAGTCAGTCTTTACATGCTTGGCCGGCGGTTACCGAGAAGAGGTTGAAGAGAGGATGCGGAGTGCGAGGAAAAGCGGTGAGATTCGACATGGGGTTTCTACGAAGATAGAAAGGATTGTCGTTAAGTGAGGAGATTCACTGTTGCGGATGTGTGAGAGGTTCTCGGGAGATTACGAGGAGGCAATGCCAGTGAAGATGCGTTGAAGGTGGGAAGATACGGCCCGGCCGAGGAATGTAATGCCGTTTGGTATTTGATGAGTTCAGTGAAGGAACTGCGGGAAGGATACAGCCGGTTAAATGTTGCATAGATCATACGAGTTAAGCGGCGTGTTTAGAAATTAGCGGTGAGAGGTAATTTCTGACCTCACTGATTCTTTTGCTAAGCATTGAAAGGTGCGATCCAAGCATTCGGTCAATGAATTCGATCCAAGGGTAAATCGGCGTGGAATGGGAAAGGTAGAAGAGAGAAATTCATTGATGACCAATCAAACTTGGGGAGTTTCAAAGGTGCAGGTTGAAGATCATGAAGATCAAGAAGGCAAATCACGAGCATGGTGATTGTCGAATGAGGGAAAATTCCAACGGGGTAGAGTAAGGACTATTCTAGATTCACTTCGGTAGTCAAGTTGGTGTCATTGAGGATGTTACGGGATTGGAAAAGAGAAGATCTGAAGTTGGGATCGAAACGTTAGGAGTTAAATGGATGATGAACTCGGGAAGGCTGCTGCAGAATGGTGCTTGAAGACGGTGATCCGAAATTTGTCTTCAAGTGGGAGATTGTTGGAATTGAAGACCTAATTTGAGACGGTTTTGGCTCTAATTATTTCCTAATTTGAGTCTAACTAGGATATATATCTCTTAGCCTTGGTAGGTTTTATTTTTTAGGCAGTTTTGAAGACTTGGAGCCCAAGAAAAGACATAGTCTTACTAGGTTTTGTTAGCCTATAAATATAGGATGATTTCATGAGTTTTATTATCACACAAATACATAGAATAGAGAAAATTCATCCTAGAATAATATTAGGTCTTTAATATTATTGAAGAACATAGTTTTTGTTCTTGAAGAACTTAGAGAGTTTATCTTTGTTCTTGATAGGCTTTGTGGTTGAGATTTTCGGTGTATAAGAAAATACTCAACATAGATTATAGCTAGTGGTAGGGCTTGTTAACGATCTTAGTTTATTAGTGGATTACCAGGGGCGTACCTTTACATTCAGAACTTTTGTATAAAATTTTTGTGTCACATTTATTCACTTAAATTTCGTTTTTATTGATTGTGAAACTCCGGAAGGGATTTAGGGGTCTTTAAATCCCTATAATTAGTATCGAGCTTGAGTCGTAGCAGTTTGTGAGTTTAAGAATCAATGGTGACGAAGGAGTGTGACACATCTTTGTAGAGGTCGATGGAATCGATTTTCACGTTGGAAGATGTGTATGGAGGATTATAAATGCGGAAGAAATTTGAACAAACCCTTTGAGGCTTGAGATGGATGAGGATGAATGGATGGAATTGGACGGACAAGTCTTGGGTGTGATCAGGACGCTTCTTTGTCAAGAAAGCGTTGTTGCTAAGGAGACCGCCTGAAATTTGATGAAGGCTTTATCACGTGCGTATGAAACCTTAGAATAATGAGTCTTACCGTAAGAAAAAAACAACTTAAGATGTCGAGAAAGTACACCCATAGCGAGACACCTTAATGATTTCAATAGCATTGATAATCAATGTCGGCCGAGTAGATGTTAATGTTGATGATGAGATCTGAGCTGATTTTGTTGGCTTCGTTACGAAGTTAGGAGCGATGAGGCGGCGGTTAGTAATTACAGCAGGTACTAACAAAAGTTGAACTTAAAAGGTGGTTGTAGGCGTATCACATGCGAGGAGAATGCGTAAGCTTCATGTAAGTGAAGGTGCTAAGGGTTCTGCATTAAGTGTAGGAAGAGGAAGAAACGGAGAGCGGAGGTTTTTGGAAATAGTAGGAGATCACGGAGTAGAGGTAGAAGTAATTCTGATCTTGTGTGCTGGGGTTGTGGCAAGACGGGTCACATGAAGGCAACATAAAGCTAACGGTGATGCTCATGTTGTGTGTTGGCGATTGATACGGCGCTTTGGTTTTATGCATGAATGCTTAGTTGATTCTGGATAGTAGATTAGACTTCTTTTCGCCGCCGCATGTAGAGAGATGTAATGGTGAATTATGTTTTAGGAATTATGGGAACATTCATCTTCTTGATGGTGAGCAGGTTGGATGTAGTAGGTATAGGATATGAATGCGAGTTGTCGAATGGTTCTTTTACGGAAGCCGACAAGGTGAGTATGTTCGAAATTAGGAAGAGTTTAATTTGATTGAGTCAATTTGGATGGTGATGGTTATCGAACTACTTTTCGAAGATGAGTAGCTGGAAGGTTGTTAGGGGCTTGATAGTATTAATAACAAAGGCCGAAGTCAGGTACTCTATACTTGACCGTGGTTCTGAGAAGAGGTTGAAGAGAGGATGGAGTGCGAGAGAAGCAGTGAGATTCGACATGGGAGTTTCTACGAAGATAGAAAGGATTGTCGTTGGTGAAATTCATGTTCTGGATGTGCTGAGAGGTTCTCGGGAGATTCTCAGGAGCTGTGCAAATGAAGATGCATTGAAGGTCAGAAAGATACCCCAACTGACAGAATGTAATACTTCGTTTGGTGATGTGAGTTCGGTGAAGGAACTGCAGGGGAAGGATCTGACGGTTACGTATTTGCATAGATCATCACGAGTTAGCGGCGTGTTTCAAAGTAAGCGGTGAGAGGTATTCCCAACCTCGATTCTTTTGCTAAGCTGTTGAAGGTGTTACGATCAAACATCGAATTGATAGATTCGATCGAAGTGATATTCGGCGTGGAATGGGAAGGTAGAAGAGAGAAATTCATTGATGACCAATCAAACTTGGAGGTTTTCCAAGGTGCCTGGGTTGAAGATCATGAAGATCAAGAAGGCAAAGGCAGAGCATGGTGATTGTCTGAATGAGGGAAAAGTCCAACGGGGTAAGTAGGACTATTCTAGATTAGAGCTTGTTAGTGAGTTGGTGTCGTTCGAGGGATGTTACGGGATTGGAAAGAGATGCGAAGTTGGGATCGGCAGTGGGAGTTCGTGGATGATGAACTCGGGAGAATTTCTTTGCCGAGGAATGAATTGTGAAGGCGGTGTCGAAATTTGTCTTCAAGTAGGAGATTATTTGGAATTGAAGACTGGTGGGAGGCGATTTTGACTCAAGGTATTTCCTAATTTGAGTCTAACTAGGATATCTCTTAGTCTTGGTAGGTTTTATTTTTTTAGGCAGTTTTGAAGACTTGGAGACCCAAGAAAGACATAGATCTTACTAGGTTTATTAGCCCTATAAATATAGGATGATTTCATGAGTTTATTTATCCATAAATACATAGAATAGAGAAAATTCATGCTGGGAATAATAGATGCTTTAATATTATTGAAGAACATAGTTTTTGTTCTTGAAGAACTTAGAGAGTTTATCTTTGTTCTTGATAGGCTTTGTGGTTGAGATTTTCGGTGTATAAGAAAATACTCAACATAGATTATAGCTAGTGGTAGGGCTTGTAACGATCTTCTGGTTTATTAGTGGATTACAATGACAGGGCGTACCTTTCGCATTGAGAGGGAACACATATATAAAATTTTGTGTACATTTATTTCCGCACTTAATTTACATGCGTTTTTTATTGATTGCTTGAAACTCGGAAGGATTTAGAGTCTCTTAAATCCTAACAATTGGTATCAGGCCCAGTGGTAGCTTAGTTTGTGAGTTTAGAATCCAATGGGCATTTGAGACGAAAGATTGTGACACATCTTTGTAGAAGTCGATGGAATCGATTTTCCACATTGGAAGATGTGTATGGAGGATTATGTATGCGGAAGAAGTTGAACAAACCACTAGGGGAGAAGCCTGAGAAGATGGATGAGGATGAATGGATGGAATTGGACAGACAGGTCTTGGGTGTGATCAGACCTTGTTTGTCAAGAACTTGTTGTTGCTAAGAGACCACCACAAAGGGGTGATAGAGGCTTCTGATGTGAGAAACCTTAAAACAAAGGTACTTCTCATGAAAAAACTGTTTACTTTTAAGATGTCGAGAAAAGTACACCCATAGCGAGAACTTACGCCCAATGATTTCAATAGCATTATTAATCAACTATCGACGGTAGATGTTAATGTTGATGATGAGATGCAAGGCATGATTTTGTTGGCTTAGTTACTGCGAAGTTGGGAGCGATAGAGAGGCGTGATTGATGTAGGTACTAACAAAGTTGAACTTAAGGTGGTTGTGGGCGTATCACAATAGAATACATGTAAGCTTCATGTAAAGTGAAGGTGCTAGGGGTTCTGCATTAGCGTAGGAAGGGAAGAAGCGAGGCAGAGGTTTTGGAAATAGTGGGGAGATCACGAGTAGAGGTAGAAGTAATTCGATCTTGTGTGTTAGGGGTTGTGTAAGAAAGCAGGTCACGTAGAAACGCTGCAAAATAGCGGTGATGCTCATGTTGTGTTGGCGATTATTCGGCCTTTGGTTTTATGCATGAATGCTTCCGTTGATTCTGGATAGTAGATTACGGAGCTTCTTTTCATCGCCATGGCGGAGATGTAATGGTGAATTATGTTTTAAAGGAATTATGGAATTTGTTCATCTTTAGCGATGGTGAGCAGTTGGATATGTAATGGAGTATGGGATATGAATCTGAAGTTGTCGAATGGTTCTTTACGGGAAGCCGACAAGGTGAAGTATGTTCGAAATTAGGGAAAGTTTAATTTCGGTGATCAGTGGATGGTGATGGTTATCGAACTACTTCGAAGATAGTAGCTGGAAGGTTGTTCGGGGCTTGATGGTAATAGCAAAGGAAGCGAAGTGCCTACATACTTGACAGCGGTTCTCGAGAAGAGGTTGAAGAGAAGGATGCAGGTGCGAGAGAAAACGGTGAGATTCGACATAGGAGTTTCTCTGAAGATAGAAAGGATTGTCGTTGGTGAAATTCACATTACGGATGTGTTGAGAGAGGTTAGGAGATTCGGGAAATTTGTGCAAATGAAGATGCATTGAAGGTCGAGAAAGATGCCCCAAGCGGCAGAATGTAATGCTTCGTTTGGTGATGAGTTCGGTGAAGGAACTGCAGGGGAAGGATGCAGCAGTTACATGTTGCATGAATCATCGGAAGGTTAGCGGCGTGTTTTCAAAGTCATGATTGAGAGTATTCCAACCTCGATTCTTTGCTTCTTGTTGAAAGGTGTTGATCAAACATCGAGGTCAATGGTCGATCAAGGGAAGTAAATCGACGTGGAGATAGGAAGGTAGAAGAAGTGGTGATGACGATCAAACTTGGAGGTTTTTCCCGAGGTGCACAGGTTGAAGATCATGAAGATCAGAGAGAGGCAAATCTGAACTTGTAGTGATTAATAGAATGAGGGAAAATTCCAGGGTAGAGGTAAGGACTATTCTGGATTCCTTGGTAGTCAAGTTGGTGTCGTGGGGATGTTAAGGATTGGGAAAGAAGATCTGAGAGTTGGGATCGAGCAGGTGGGAGTTCGTGGATGATGAACTCGGGAAGGCTGCTGCAGAATGGTGCTTGAAGACGGTGATCCGAAATTTGTCTTCAAGTGGGAGATTGTTGGAATTGAAGACCTAATTTGAGACGGTTTTGGCTCTAATTATTTCCTAATTTGAGTCTAACTAGGATATATCTCTTAGCCTTGGTAGGTTTTATTTTTTAGGCAGTTTTGAAGACTTGGAGCCCAAGAAAAGACATAGTCTTACTAGGTTTTGTTAGCCTATAAATATAGGATGATTTCATGAGTTTTATTTATCACACAAATACATAGAATAGAGAAAAAATTCATGCTAGAATATTAGGTCTTTAATATTATTGAAGAACATAGTTTTGTTCTTGAAGAACTTAGAGAGTTTATCTTTGTTCTTGATAGGCTTTGTGGTTGAGATTTTCGGTGTATAAGAAAATACTCAACATAGATTATAGCTAGTGGTAGGGCTTGTAACGATCTTCTGGTTTATTAGTGGATTACTTGGCTGACAACGGGGCCCCGTACCTTTTCGCGTTGAGGGAACACAATATAAAATTTTTTGTGTCTTGTTTATTTCCGCTTAAATTTACGTCGTTTTATTGATTTAGCAGAAACTCGGAAGGATTTAGGGTCTTAAATCCCTAACAATTGGTATCGAGCTTGAGTAGTAGCTTGGTTGTGAGTTTAAGAATCAATGAAATTTTGGAAACAGAAGAATTGTGACACATGCGTAAGAGAGAATTGATGGAATCGAGTTTTCCACATTGGAAGATGTGTATGGAGGATTATGCATGCGGAGAAAATTTGAACAAACCACTAGGGGAGAAGCACGAGAAGATGGATGAGGATAAATGGATGGAATTGGACGGGCAGGTCTTGGGTGTGATCGGACCTTAACTTTGTCAAGAGAAAAACGTTGTTGCTAAGGGAGACCACCGCCAAAGGGGCTGATGAAGGCTTTATGCGATCTGTATGAGAAACCTTCTGCAAATAATAAGGTACTTCTCATGAAAAAACTGTTTCACCTTAAGATGTCAGAAAGTACACCCATAGCGAGACACCTTAATGATTTCAATAGCATTATTAATCAACTGTCGACGGTAGATGTTAATGTTGATGATGAGATGCAAGGCCTGATTTTGTTGGCCGTTACACGAAGTTAGAGACGATGAGGCGGCGGTTAATGAATTACATGGGGTACTAACAAAAGAGTTGAACTTAAAAGATTGGTTGTAGGCGTATCACAATACGAGGAGATGCAGTAAGCATGTAAGTGAAGGTGCCAAAGGTGCATTAGCGTAGGAAGAGGAAGAGCAGGGAAGGTTTTGGAAATAGTGGGAGATCAGAGTAGAGGTAGAAGTCGATCTTACATTGTGTTGGGGTTGTGGCAAAAGCGGGTCACATGAAGCAAAGCTAGCGGTGATGCTCATGTTGTGTTGAGGCGATTGATACGGCCTTTGGTTTTATACGTAGATGCTTCCGTTGATTCGCGGATAGTAGATTAGGAGCTTCTTTTCATACTTAGCATAGCGGAGATGTAATGGTGAATTATGTTTACGAGGAATTATGGAACATTCATCTTCTTGGGTAATTGAGCAGGTTGGATGTAATGGTATAGGATATGTGAATGCAGAGTTGTCGAATGGTTCTTTGAAGCCCGACAAAGGTGGTATGTTAGAAACAGGGAAGAGTTTAATTTCGGTGAGTCGAATTTGGATAGTGATAGTTGCTCGAACTACTTTGAAGATAGTAAGCGGAAGGTTGTTCGGGGAGCAATGGTAATAATAAAAGAAATCGGGTACTCTATACTTGACCCGGCCGGTTCTCGAGAGAAGGTTGAAGAGAGGATGCAGGTGCGAGAGAAAGCAGTGAGATTCGACATGGGAGTTTCTGAAGATAGAAAGGATTGTCGTTGGTGAAATTCACATTACGGATGTGTTGAGAGGTTCGGGAGATTAGAGGTATGCAAATGAAGATGCATTGAAGGTCGAAGATGCCCCAAGTGACGGAATGTAATACCGTTTGGTGATGAGTTCGAGGTGGAAGGAACTGCGGGGAAGGGTACAGCAGTTACGTATTTGCATGAATCATCTGAGTTAAGCGGCGTGTTCAAAGTCGCGGTGAGGTGTTCCCGACCTCACGATTCTTTGCTATTTGTTGAAAGGTGTTACGATCAAACGCCGAGGTCAATGAATTCGATCGAGGAAAGTAAATGGAGCGTGGAATGGGAAGGTAGAAGAGAGAAATTCATTGATGACCAATCAAAACTTGGAGGTTTTCAAGATTGCAGGTTGAGAAGATCATGAAGATCAAGAAGGCAAATCTGAGCATGGTGATTATGCGAATGAGGAAAATTCCCAACTAGCAGGGGTAGAGTAAGGACTATTCTAGATTCACTTGGTAGTCAAGTTGGGTGTCGATGAGGATGTTGCAGGATTGGAAAAGATCTTGAAGTTGGGATGGGAAACAGGTGGGAGTTAAGTGGATGATGAACTTCGGGAGAGAATTTCAGCTGAGAATGGTGCTTGAGACGGTGATCTGAAATTTGTCTTCAAGTGGGAGATTATTTGGAATTGAGGCCTAATTTGAGACGATTTTGACTCTAATTATTTCCTAATTTGAGTCTAACTAGGATATATCTCTTAGCCTTGGTAGGTTTTATTTTTTAGGCAGTTTTGAAGACTTGGAGCCCAAGAAAAGACATAGTCTTACTAGGTTTTGTTAGCCTATAAATATAGGATGATTTCATGAGTTTTATTTATCACACAAATACATAGAATAGAGAAAATTCATCCTAGAATAATATTAGGTCTTTAATATTATTGAAGAACATAGTTTTTGTTCTTGAAGAACTTAGAGAGTTTATCTTTTGCTCTTGATAGGCTTTTGTGATTTGAGATTTTGGTATATAGAAAATACTCAACATAGATTATAACTAGTGGTAGGGCTTATAGCGATCTTGGTTTATTAGTGGATTACTGACGGGCCTTTACGTGAGAGGAACACATCCATAAAATTTTTGTGTGCATTTATTTCGCATAGAATTTACATGCGTTTTATTGATTGCTTGAAACTCCGGAGGATTTGGGGGTCTTAAATCTAACACGTACGCTCAAAACAAAGGAGAGCGTTGGTGGGTTTTTTGGATGAGAAGATAAGAATGATGAGGTGGTGAGATATTTAGGATGGTGTAAGGTCCACGTTTGGTAGCGGTGTTATTTCTCCACTTTTGGCGTAAAACTTTAATAGAAAGCTTGATTCTGGCGTATTATTTTCCGTGACATAAAATGCTACTCAAATAATACTAGTCTAGATATATCGATTTTATTCCGAAAGTATTTATACTATCTCCGGGTCCCACCAAAACGATATATATAATATAATTTAATCGCTTAGGCGTAACGGGTTTTTTCAATCTACCCACCTAATAAAAATTTCGCCCCCGAAATTTCTCAACTCAACCACCACAGAAGAATCACTTAATGCAAGACGCAGACATACAATACGTAAAACAAAACAACTACAACAATTACCTCCTACACAAAAAGTTGCGGGTAACGCTCTTCGTATCATCCTCGCTCCCGTATAAACTCCTACATCGCGTTGATTCCTCGCGACACCTTCGCTGAGCGGCTACCTTGTTTCTCAGCACCTTATCCCTCCGGTCAAGAATCTTCATCGGCTTCTCCTCAAAAGTGAGATCCTCCTCAAGATCCAACGGTAGCGAACTAAGAATGTGAGACTCATCGGGAACATACTTCCTCAAGCACGACACATGGAAAACATTGTGAATTCTATCCAATCCCGGAGGCAACGCCAAACGGTAGGCTACGGATCCCACTCTCGCCAAAATCTCAAACGGTCGATGTAGCAGGGACTCAACTTTCCTTTCTTCCAAACCGCATTACCCCTTTCCGTGGAGATATCCCTCAAAACACCCGATCACCAACCCGTGACAATCCACCCGGCAACGATCAGGCGTATTTAACACATCTTGTCTTTGTCTTCAAGTGTTCTTTATCAAACTTGATCCTCTCCACCGACCTTTCCAGCTAACTCGGAACCGTAAACCTTCTTCTCCCACTTGATTCCGGCAACTTTTGAGTTCGACACTTCGCCCGTATAATGCCTCAAATGGTTTAAATCTCGATACTAGTTTGAAAACTGTTATTATACTCGAACTCCATCTTAGGAAACTTCATCATCCCGACTCCACGAGAAACTTAGAACACCCCGAAGCATATCCTCCAAAGTATGAATCGTCCTCTCGATTGCTCCATGCGGGGGCCGAATATACTCGGCTTCGACTACGGTTCCCAACGCCTCTTGAAAACCTCTCCAAAATCTCGAAGTAAACCTCGCATCACGGTTAGAGATAATCGACACTAGAACCCCATGCAATCTCACAATCTGATCAACATAAATCTTCGCTAGCCTCTCAGGTCCATCAGTCGATTTAATCGGTAGGAAGTGGCGGAACCTAAGTCATCACGATCGCCCCAATCTATCGTTCCGCCTCGACGATCTAGGAAGTCCGAATAAGAAATCCATGGTGATGTTCTCCCACGTCCATTCAGGAATCGGAAGTGGCTGCAACAAACCTGCAGGGTGTCTATGCTCAATCTTCACCTGCTGACAAACCAAACACCTCGCCGCTGACTCGCGTCTCTTGTGACTACCCAATAAACCCAGCTCAGTCGATACATGCTTCGTACTTTGCACGGATGCATGCTATAAGGAGCATTATGAGCCTCATCAAGAATTTCCTTTTTCAACTCCTCATAATACAGCACACACAACCTTTCATTCATCCTCAAAACTCCACTATCATCAACATGTCTGTTGTACCTTTCTCTTGACCTTTGTATGTAATTTCTCATCTTTTACTAAAGCTCCTAAAATTGATCAAAAGAATGCAATTCGAACCCTCGCATAGACAACAATTCCTGTCGCTACCAACCTCACAAGATCAACTCCAAGTTGTTTCATTTCTACTTTTTAGTTGCATGCTTCTACTTCCGACTCACTTATACGCTACTACATTCGCCTTTCGGGTGATACTCGATAGTCACATCATGTCATTTGTCGGCTCCATCCATCTCATCTGCCTCAAATTCAAGTCTCTGCGTTGGGAGGTACTTCAGACTCTTATGATCGGTGTAAATCTGGCATCTAACCCCATACAAGTAATGCCTCAGCAGCCTAAAGACAATCGGCATGACTCGAATCGTGGAGTGCAGTAATTCCTCTCATGGTTATACATTTGCCCGGGGAAGCATAAGCAATCACTCTCCCATTCTACATCGACATACAACTAACCCACAGTGGGCCAGCCGTTGTATATCACGTAACCCTCAGACCCGGATGCTAAAGCCAAAACCGGTGCGGTAATCGACTTCGCCTTGACTCTGAGCGACTCTCCACGATCCGTCCCGAATAAAACACCGCTTCTTGAGAATTGACTCAGATGGCGTCGCGCAAACTCGTAGTGCATTACGGGTCGAAATGCGATTTGATGTCACCCTCCTTGATCATTTGGTGATAACGGATCTTAAATCAATTTTCAAAAATACCTTGGCATCCACTGTTGGTCAAATAGATCATCATCCTCGGCAATGGATAGCAGTTCTTGATAGTCACCTTATTCGAACGGACATGATAACCTCTAGCGTACCATCATTCTTCTTCTGTAAGCAGGCGGGTACTTGCGTAGAAACACTCGGTCGATGAACCCCTTATCAGCGGTGCCTATAGCGCTGTGACTCTTTCAACTCTATTGGAGCCATTCTATATGGCACAATAGAAATCGGTGCGGTACCTGGAACTACCTCGATCGAAAACTCCACCTCCCGTGCTGGCGGTAAACCTGGCAGATCCTCCGGAAACACATCAATATATTCCCGGACAACACAAACATCCTCCAATCTGCTCTCCTCTGACTCCAAGTCGACCACATACCCCAGAAACCTAACACAATTTTTCCATCAATTCCTGGCCTCAAGTGCTGAAATGAAACTCGATGGTGGGATCTTCACAACTCCTGAGCATAATATCGGGTCTACCGAGGAGTCGCAAAATGATCTCCTCACGATGTAGTTAATTTTTTGGCGATGTCTCTGACCAATCCATACCTAAGATAAGATCAAAGTCTTTAAGTCAATGAGTAGGTCCACAACTAACGCTAATTATTCACTTGGCTCCAAGGGCAAACTCTATATACGTATCTAACCTGTGAGACACTCGGGTGTCACATGATAGTAAAGCGGAACAAGACTTCCGACACCATCTTTGAGGAAATAAATGAGTGAGTAGCTCCAGAATAAAAAAAAACACCCTAGCCTCAAAAATCACATAATAACAAGGTACATGTCACAACTCACGGGAAGCGTCTGCGCCTCTTCTTGATGCTTTGCGTGTCAGCCTCTGCCCGGCCACCACTCGTACGCTACGATCGCTCCTGAGAGCCTCAACTCATGACCACAACACCTACGGCCTCCAAGCGTCCATACGCCCTACGATGTCGACCCGCTCCCATAGAGTGAGAAACGAGCCCTCATGAAGATGTCCAGGCTGCGACAAGCGAGCAGTCTTCTCTCTCTCCCACGACAATCACATGTATCTTATGGCCCGATCGATCACAGCGGAAACATCGACCTCACTTTCGGAACTCAGTGATACTCCTGCAAAATCCACCGGTCTGGCATGCAGCTGGTGTAGAAGAAGCGTAGAATAACTTAGGCGAATAACGGGTGCAAGCAAGCTTGATCTCACGATCACGGATGGTCTATTTGGACCATCCTCCTCTAAAAGATCTCAACTGAAGATTCCACTTTAGTACCAACCGACTCTATCGTCCCTCTTCCCGCCCCTTTGGCAGCTTGACAGCTAACTTCTCCAGCGATCTCACCACTAAGTCAATAGGATCAAATCTACTGCCCGTAGCGGCCACTGGAATTTTCGGACAATAATTCTCCTGAGCGGCTCTACCAGCGGCTCCCAGAGACACGGGGTCTTCTACTAGTAGTCAGCGATAGGCGTAGTTACCACGCTGATCCAGGCGCCCCTGCGCCAAGTCTATAAGTATTGAACGACCTACAATTTCGCCTACATGCCCGTGAAACAAATATAGTCTCCGTGTCACTGTAGCCAGACTCGATCGCCTCGATGATGTACCCGACTCCAAAAATTTTGGGGGATCTACTCCTCGGCAGCTCGAAGATTGCTTCAAAAACTTCGACCTCATGTTGTCTTTGCTACGTAGCATATACGGATCCTCTCAGGCACCACCGTCAGCGTCAACGGGATCAACTTGGGAATCTTAGAATGTACTCGAACTCTCTTTGATATATTGGGCTCATCTCGCCAGCGCCTCTAAGCTTGCGCCGACCATGCAGCTCTACCTCCGATTACCCTCGATTTACGGGCATTTCTCGTGGCACAAATTCGTCCAACGAGTCTACTCGGTGGCATCCTCGTGATCTAGGGAAAAATGAAAAGAAAGACTTCAGGACCTCCGAGAAAAGACTTCGACCAAAACAACTCCAAGGGAAAAACTACTCGGATAGGCACACAACCACCTGAGACTGACCAAAAATGCAGAACCTAGGATCGATACCAAAATTGTAACGATCCGCCCAGTCCGACCGCCTAAGGTTAGAATCATCCAAATCCACAGACACGAGTCACCAAATCGATGGATGACTACGACTTTAAAAGACACCTGCATACTGGAATAAACCAATAAAATAATATATACAATTGAAAGATGGAGTTTTTTAAGAAAATGATCCATAAATTAGTGTTCCTAACCACCTGTGGCAACCTATATACAACAATCGACCAAAGTACAAAAATATCGACATGCAACTCAATCACGAAATCAAAATAACAACAAATAGAGGAATATCAAACTACAATAAAAACGACAAGACTCACGGGGATCTCACATACCGTCGCTCCTAGGCTCTAAGCCACGATCACTCGAAACGGACGAAAAGCGCGGCGCCATGCATCGACTGACACAAATAAATACCGCCATGCCGAATAGGGGTGTAATTTAGAAGCTTAGTGAATACTTATCTCGAGTGGGGAATTAACCCTTGCCCGTGAGAATCATTATTAAGCACTTGGCTGCTTTTAATAATAGCCGCCTCGTCTAGCTAAGCCAAGTTTCGTTTCCCACGCTCCTTTAATCACCAACATCACTTAATAACAAATTTGCAATTACAAGTTACTACTATTTTAACTCCGATTTTTAACTCAATTTCCCTAACTTTATTTTGAACCCATTTTAGTTACAAATTGTCAACTTAAGTATATATTACTAATCATTTAAATGACAATTAAAATAATGAGAATTTGAACCATCGACTAAACCTCATAATCGGCAAAATACCTAACACTTTAAACCAATTTTAATCAACCACAAAAATCATTTTCCTCAACTAATTTATCCTTTTATAACAATCCTTTAATCGAAACCCCAAAATACTATTCCTTTGCAACTCAAATCAACAATCTCTACCAATCCACATAAAAATCCAAAACATACTTCAAAACAACTATATTAAAGTCCAAAGAACATCATAATAAAATTTAAAGGAATTTGGGAAAAAGTCAGCAAAAGTCAACTCTCAAAATCAACACATTTCAACCCCAAAAATCGATTATATCGCCTCATATCACTTAATCATGTTTAGATGAAACCTACATACGTAAAGTTCGAAATTCAAAGTGAACAAAGTCAGAGCTAAAAGTTAACTCTCCATAGCAATAAAATATCCGCAAAGAAACTTGAACTTTCTTACCTTGGTGTGTAGAGATGATGTGGGAGAGATGATAAACCTACTTTAGAGCTTGAGAAACAAATGAAGAGAGATGAAAATGGAAGAAAAATGCTTTCTTCTTGATAGGGAAGGGGGGTGGGTAGGGGTTGGTGGGTTTTTGGATGAAGATAAGAATGATGAGGTGGTGAGATATTTAGGATGGTGTAAGGTCCCGTTTGGTAAGCGGTGTTATTTCTCCACTTTTTGGCGTAAAACTTTAATGAAAACGATTACAACTGTATTATTTTCCGTGACATAAAATACTACTCAAATAATACTAGTCTCGATATATCGATTTTATTCCGAAAGTATTTATACTATCTCGGTCCATGCAAACGATATATATAATATATAATTTAATCGCTTAGAGCGTAACGAGGTTATTCATCATAACAGGAAAGAAGAAGCTCATGGAGGACTACTTGGGGCCGCAAATGAAGAAGTTACCTCAGCCAGGACAAACTCAGGAAGCTTCCAAGGTTTGAAGCCATTGGGTATAGGGGAGACGCTCTTTGTAGGTGAAGCTTCTCGTGCCGCCCAAAATTGGCTTGACTCGAGGTGAAGTCAAATGCTTGAAGGATGAAGCGAGCGAACACCCGAAGGAGCTGTAGGCTGATGTAGAGAACTTCAAGCGATCGTCGGAGTTTGGAATGCTCTGCCACTCAGTTGTGGGCGCTTGAAGAGTCTCAGGAGTTCTTGGCATACAGGGGATAATGGTGCTTATGGGATTTTGCGGCTTAAATCGGGGAAGTATAAGGAAAGTACCTGGCTAGCCGCTCTGATTAAGAGTTCCAAAGAGGTTGATTTCTCTTGGTTCGGTGAGCTTTCCTTGGATGCCCCTTCTGAAGACCAAGGAATATGAAGAAAAGCCCCCTCACCTTTCCTTGAAGGCGCCCACTTGAGACCTAGAGCCTGTTATGTCTCCACTTTTATCCTTTACCTTTTTGTAATCATAATTGACAATGTTTTCTTTGCTCGGATATTGCTTTAACTTATCTTTGACTATTGCTTTTAATCGTAGTTTATTTCAATTGTTCCGATGTTTTGTGCAATTGAATTTCATTTTACTTCAACTGCTTGAACATCTTTTGCAATTGAATTTTCGTTATGTATTATATATGCCTTGACCATGATCGGCCGCCCTGAGGTTAAGGTCATCAACAACTTGTACACCAGAGTCACCGATCGATGGATGACAACATAAAAAGACTTCATTTGACATTAATAATAATAAAAAAATACACTTTTGTCCATCGTGGTGAACTAACAACATATACAATAAAAAAACGAACAACATAATACAAATCCACCTTAATGATACAACTCAAAAGATACAAGAAGTAAAATACAATATAGGGAAAGTATAGTGAGACCCCTCAATGAAATACAATACACAAGTCTAACAATATTGATCTACAGCCTATCCGTGCGAACTATAGGCAACCTCGGCTGATCAGCCCTTAGAACCCTAGGCATAAGCGTCCGCCCATAGAGAATAGAAATTGACTATTAAGTTGAGTGAATACAAATACCACAGACTTGATCTAGTCATATTCCTTATATATAACATATGCTTATTCATTAACCGAGGCTACACAATAAATAACTATTCTAAATCACATAGAGTTCTCTCATACGATATCACATAACACTTTATAATCGTCAACGATTACGCATACTCACTTAAGGAAAAGCAGTCTCGGCCTACAAAGTCATCAAATAGGAATCACAACCGCAAATAATACACATATGAGAATCCGCTCCAAATAATGTACACATGAGAATCCTCCAAATAATACACATATGAGAATCCACCTCCACATAATCAGATAGAGGCCTCCACCTCCGTCCTCCCGACCGAGCTATACCCCTCAATGTGCATATCACACCAAAACCTCCCGAATCCACGGGGCTACCCACCTGATATACACACCGGCGCTGAAGGCACTCGGTCGAGTCACCGCAGCTACTAAAATAACACACAAGGCAATCAAGCACAATTGCACACGGCCACACAACACACAGCCACGCACGATCTCGCAGGATGTATTCCCCAACTATCTCATAATGCAAATCATAATCTCAATTATCTCATAATATACCTCATAATTTCAATTATTTCATCATATCGATCATAAATCGAGAATTTGCACATAATATCGATCATAATCTCAATTATTTCATAATACAGATCGCAATCACACAATACACATATCGAGAATAGTCCCAAGACAACACATGCAAAATATATAACATAATATATGAAAGGTTGCCATGATGAGATTTGTACTGCTTCTCGAGCCCCAACTGATAATGATGACTGGCAGTCCTGATACTAGATCAAAGCTCAACTCCTATTCAAAGGTATACATTATAACACATCCCATTAGAATAACTTCTCTTAACATCTATAATCCTGATGTTATGCCTCGTCTCACGATTCAAATTTACAACTCTTATGATAAATCCCATCCCCAGGGTGGTATACACTTTAATATTCCATGCTACATTATTCGCCAACCGTAAAATCTCAATATTCGGTCATCTCCTTATTACCCCAACAGCTAACACTTTAAGCACATTCTAGTAAATCCAACAGTAAATTATTAACTAATTAATCAATAAAATACAACCTCGATTCAAACTTCATTCTATACAGGAGCTTTTCCCAGAATTTCTCAATCCAGTCTACTATCCATTGTCGAACCAATAATTCTATACCCAAAACAACTATATTTAAAGTCCCTTTAATCTCATGGTACAATTTAAAGTTAATTTAAGAAAAATCAATAAAAGTCAACTATACGATACTTAGATAACGTTTCTATGCATAATAAATTCAAGATCTAAAAGTCAACAAAATCCCGCAAAGTCAACTCTTCAAAACTCAAGAAATATCTCAAAGATTTGATCTTTCTTACGTAGATATATTAAGGATGATGAGAGAAGCAAAATCCCACCACTTTGATCTTGAGTTTAGCGACAATCTGAGAGAAATGGAAGAAAATTTTTGAGGGAGGAAAGTGAAATTTTGGCCAAAGAGGGGAAAGAAGGGGAATGGATGAGGATGAAGATAGTGGTGGTAGGTGGGATATTTAGGGGAAGAAATTTGAGTTCCGTTAGAGTTCGATTAATTACGCCAGCGCCAAATCTCAAACCGATTTCCATTGTATTTATTCCCAGGCATATACTTACTCATCTCGTACTCATATCAATATATTGATATTATTTCAAAATTATTTATACTATCTCCGGGTCCACACAAACCGAAATATACCACCAACCGACGATTTGTTGAATTCTCCGCTTTCTTGAAGTGCAAATTCACCCCGAAATACACAGAAACATATACTATCAACATAATATTGGTAGAGAGCGAGTTATTACGGATCTACCACTCATATAAAATTTCGTCCTCGAAATTTACTCAAAACCCGGTCTATCTTATCATCTCAATTCACCTTTCAATACGCTCTTATTACCGAATATCATGACATCTTGTCACCCAATCATATTCTCCTAACATAGTCATTGGCTTCAGAGATCGCGTACTACCTCGTAATTACATTCGCAACGAATATTACTTCACAACTGGATATTACACAATCTAATCATATCATAATCATTGCCCGCCACGCATAGCCTTCGATATACATCCTCTACATATTATCTCATATTACACTAACACCCATCAACTCATATTTTATCATGTTATCAATATCATAAATCAACCATCATTTATACCACTCAAAATCAATATCCATATGATCAATATCAGCCGTATCCGCTCATAATTCGTGTCATCATCTCACCTCGTTATTGACTATCAGATTCATTAATGTGCAAGTAAATTCTCTTATCAAAACCCCACTCATCAAGTTGTTTATTACTGATTATCTTGGCATCCGTGCTCACAGTAAATACACTCAAAGTTCCCATTACAACTAGCATATAATACATCGCGATAACCCCCACCATTTCGTAATGCTCTCACATTTATACTACAAAGTACCACTTCATAGTATAGTTATATCACGCATAACAAACACACACATATAATCTACCCGGAGTATGTATATATATAGCATCCACATCGCCGTTCATCAATACATTACCACCATACCTTTATATACATTCATTTACCATTCACCATTACAAGTGTCCTTATTGATTTCACCCTCGTATGGAATTCGATATAGAGTGTCTTTCAAAGGCTTTTTGTCATTTCATTTTATACTCGACACCCATTGTCATGCCATAACATCTGCCATAAAGTTATCATTATCTCCAATTTCACCATAGCACATATACATAGGCTCAGCAACATCATATATTTCTAGTCTTTTATAGATTATATATATATATATATATATATATATATATATATATATATATATATATATATATATATATATATATATATATATATATATATATATATATATCATCAGGTACTCTGACGTCAATCAATCATTCACACCACCTTGATAACCCCTATCATAACAACTTATTACTAGCTCAATGCTTCTCAATGTCCACACCCCATAATCTCACGGTGTCTCGGTTTCAATCAAATTGAAAATTTCCAATCTACAAATTCCTCCTCCCATCCGCAGCCATTTATGTATCGTACGGCAAGTATCGTTAACATAGCTACCTAGAATAGTTAGACATTATGATATTTGACTTCCCCTCGTTCCATTGAACCTCGCTTCTCACGTATGGTACTTTATGAATTCTCATTTATGTTCACTTAGCTATATTATAGTATTCACCCAATGCCATTTCAGCCGTTAATTTAACATATGGAAACTTATTCTCAGTTGTAGTCATATCAAGTTCCATTCTTCCCTCGAGTTCTTAAATCCTTTGATTAGAGTCATTTTCCGTTTTCCTCTGCCGTCTACGTTTTCAGCGATATTAGAATTCAACGTCTTGATAGCTTCGATGGTGCCATCCCTTTCTTGGCAGGATTAGTATTACTGTGAAACTTTCCTCTTACTTAAATTATCATCTCATTAACTTCGGTCTTACACTTCAATACGTCTTATATCCTCATACAATAGTCCACTACTTTCCGATAAGGCATGCATCTTGAATCAACACATAGCATTTCCCACCTATTTGTCCTTGAATTCATAGATTCCCTTTGTTGTATTCTAATTGACATCTAACCTCGCTTTATCATTAACACACCCATGACAGCGTTTTAACATCTTGACTCGCGTCCTCGCTGACCATTCTGAAATCCACAGAATCTTATAATTGCTCCGTAAAACCTTGTACCCGCAGCTTCACATAATGATTGACCTTATAGAAAACTTGTAGATCTACTCGTAACAATTCAATTATTATCCTTATTAAGCATTTCTCCAAATCCATCATCGAAGTCGCGGTATAATTTTCGGTATCCTCTAGAATTATAGAATTGACGACCTCTCTCTTTCCTCTAATGATACCAATTATTCGAGTCACGATACCTCAAAACTACCGATCTCCGCAGTATATTCCCATGATGAGATCATTCTCATAACTATGCTCCTGAATTATTGGTGAAATACGTGGCATTCTACCTTGTTAATACTCCATTGTCCACTTAGGGATTTGTCAGCATAAATCCCTCGGTAGTCCATTAATTCAATCCTTAGAACTAACATTAGTAGCATCACCATCATTAGTTCCCATTATATTATCCCGCCAAACAAAAATTTTCATTTATGACCCGATACATTAACCATCATATTTCTCTTATAAGTAGGTTCCCAAGATTCATTGATATTAGTTACTAATTCCCAATAATTTCCCTTACTTGTGAGTCAGCCTCCTCGAAAGGCGAGCGGTGGCTTCAAATCATATAATTTACGAGAACTCGCTTATAACCTCAACTCATCCTTGAAAATTTATCCTCAACCTTTGAATTGGAACACCACCGATTATCACATCTTGGGGAAACATTATAATGTCGAACATTTTACTCCCTTATACGCCAGATATAGTAGTCCCTCTGATGTGACGAAGAACCAAATCCGTACATTTGATTCATTTAACCTTTAACCTTCTTAACCATGTATTCCGTCTCTTAACCATAGTTTGCCAAGTTCACCTTTTATAACTCCACTTTCGACTCATCTAACCAAAAAATTCGAATTTCCCCAAAATCAACATTCGCCGTTATATATAATTACATACAATATACCGAGGCCAGAAGAAATCATCATTCCTTTCATGTCTTTTCCTTGAATACTCGAACAGCAAATTTGCACCATTCTTAAATCTTTGATGCTCCGACTATTATTACCAAATTTATATCTTAATTTACGTACTTTCTCACTTGAATTCATACGGTTACAACTCACGTATCATGACATAACATATACTCGCGTATCATACGCTTCATTGGTTACGGTATTCCGTGCTTCCGCGTTTCATCATGATGCGATTATACACAACCCATCATGCATTTAACAACCACTAAAATATCGTTTCAACTAATCTGATCATGTTACTTGCCAATTCCCAAAATTCCCCTATTTATCATTAGCTTTAGATAATATATGCCATTCGCTAGATCCTTATTTCATAAAATTATTGACACTATATATCAGTCTCAAAGTTTGTGCTTGATCTTACTAAACATCGTTTCTTTACTCCCCGAGAGTCCCAAAATTTTTTTTTTCTTTTTTTTTCACTTTATTCTTCAAACAACACTTCACAGCAAACGCTTCGAGAACTTCATAATGACAATCAACTAAAATATTCATTTTTATCCCAATCTACTCAGTTACATTAAATCCAACTTTATATTCTCTAGTAGAGTACTCACACATAATTTTACCAATACCAATTTTTTTCAAATATTTCAGATGTACAATCATATTCCAATACATCTAGATGATCGATATTTCTTTAATCACCCCAATCGTAACAACGGTTCTGACAAAATTTGTTAAAACATCTTGATTCCTTAGTATCCATCGAAGTAAATTTTCAATATCGACCTATTCGGCCCATCTTATAACTGCTTGCCTCTCATATTCATACCCCCTTCGGACAACAAGATTCATTAACTCACTTCATCTTCACAGTGGCCCATCGTCGTGAACTAAATTAATCATCTCTACTGCCCTAACACTTGGGTCCAGCTATCATAATTATCATGACGCTCTTTACAATTTATTTCGGGCTCACCGATTTAACTTAGCATCTAAGGATCAACAATCTTATACCACAATCACCATATTATCCTTAATACTCTTATATTTACATAAGTACCTCAACCACTCAACTCCAACTCCGACATTATAGATTTCTTTCCCCGACATCTTTTGGTATCTCACTCTCCCCAACGAAATTCCCGACCGCTTCCATTATTATCTTAATGTCGTTTCCAAACTTTTCTGCCTTGAGTTCACATCCTCTATAACTCTGTTATCCAGAGTGAAAAATAAAATCTACCCGACTTCAATGGGAATCGCTATCGAGATAAACATCATCGAGAGTGTGTATTCGTCAAATTTACTAAGCTGTTTACTTCTTATGGCCGACTTCTGACAACGAATGATTCGTCTCGACCTTCCCCAAGGGTGCTCACATAACGATTCGATAAAAATCTTCGGTGGCATCCTCAGCAGTTAGCGATCAACGAAGAGAAGAAAAATTTAGACTCCACAAAACGCTCGAGATATCGACAACCGGCCATACTTACGCTAGGCAGCAACCACACGAGGACACCATAGAAAAGCCCCGAAACCTAAGCTCATTACAAAATTATAACGACCGCTTAGGTCGGCGCCCTGAGGTCAGGTCATCAACCTTTGTACACGAGTCACGTCGATGGATGACAACATAAAGACTTACGTTTTGACATTAATAATAATAAAAATGCACTTTTTGTCCATCATTGGTGAACTAACATATACAATAAAACAACTTGAACAACATAATACAAATCCACCTTAATGATACAACTCAAAGATACACAAGAAATCTAAAATACAACATAGGGAAAGTATGGTAGCTTGAGACCCCTCAATGAAATACAATACAAGTCACAACAATATACAAGTGGCAACAAGGGAAATGACTTATAGAAATTCACATGCCACCACCGCCTCATCTGATCTTCAATCACCACAGCCTATCAATGCGACTTCTCGACAACCTCGTGATCAATCCCTTAGAACCTAGGCATAAGCGTCCGCCCATAGAGAATAGAGAGTCAACTATTAAAATTTGGTGAATACAAATACCCGCAGACTTGATCCCATCCACATATATTCATACTTATATATATAACATATGCTTATTCATTAACAGGCTACACAATAAATAACTATTCTAAATCACATAGAGTTCTCTCCTTATGATATCACATAACACTTTATAATCGTCAACGGTGCATATTCACTTAAAGGAAAACTTGAGTCTAAATAAAGCAAAGTCATCAAATAGAGAATCATTTCGCAAATAAGCTTACACGTATGAGGAATGCCTACAAATAATACACACATGAGGAATCCGCCTCCAAATAATACACATATAGAATTCCCTCCACATAATTAGATAGAGCCTCCACCTCACCATCCTCCGACCGAGCCTCGCCTCAATGTGCATATCACTGAGCCTCCGAATCAGCAGAAATTTACCCACCATGATATGCGCTCCTTCTGACCCTCGATCGGGGAGTCTACCGCTCATAAATAACACGAGCAATCAAAGCACACCTGCATGCAGCAGGCCACTGGATCTCCTTAACATGAATCATATTCACAACTATCTCATAATACAAATCATAATCTCGATTATCTGCATGTATACCTCATAATTTCAATTATTTCGCCCATATCAATCATAAATCAGAATTTGCACATAATATCAATCATAATCTCAATTATTTCATAATATGAATCATAATCACCTGATACACATATCGAGAATAGTCCCCGAGAGACAACTTTACAGCTGAAAATATATAACATAATATATATGAAAGGTTGCCATAAATGAGATTTGTACTCACCTCAGGAGCCCAAAAGCAGTAATGATGACTCTGGGCAGTCCTATTACTAGATCCAAGCTCAACTCTATTCAAAAGAAATTATACATTATAAACGCATCTAGATAACTTCTCTTAACATCTATATAATCCACTGAGTGTTATACACCTCGTCTCACGATTCAAATTTACAACTCTTAGCAATCATCCTATCCCAAGATTGGTATACACTTTAATATTCCAACATAACTACAACAATAATCAATCCGGCAATCAGTGATAACTTAATTAATCAATAAAATACAACCTCTAATTCAAGCGCTAATGCTATACGAACTTTTCCCAAACTTTCTCAATCCAATCTCTACTATCCATGCTCCAACCAATAATTTTATACCCAAAACAACTATATTAAAGTCCTTTAATCTCATATTACAATTTAGAAATTAATTTAGAAAAAGTCAATAAAATTAAACCTCAAACTTACACCACTTTCTAACCCCCAATAATCCTCAAAATCCCGCTAATCCATATCTGATGTAGATAGCGCATTTCTATACCATAATAAATTCCAAAGATCTAAAAAATTGACAAAATCCCAATTTAACTCTTCAAAACTCAGAAATATCTCAAAGATTTGATCTTTTTGCTTGCAGATATGATAAAGGATGATGAGGAGAAGCAAATCCACCACTTTGATCTTGAGTTTAAGCGACAATCGATGAGAGAAATGGAAGAAAATTTTGAGGAGGGAAAAGTGAAATTTCGGCCAAAGAGGGGAAAGAAGAGGGGAATGGATGAGGATGAAGATAGTGGTGGTAGGTGGGACTATTTAGAGGAAGAAATTTAAATTCAGATCCGGTTCGGTTAATTCTACCTTCCGCTTAAATCTCCACTTGAGAAACCGATTTCCATTGTGTTATTCCCGAGGCATATATTACTACGTCATCTCATACTCGTCTCAGATATATCGATATTGTTCCAAAATTGGTATACCGTCTCGGGTCCCGCCTGAGCCGAAATATAGCACCAACCGACCGATTTGTTAAAGATTGTCCACTACTCAACCAGAGAGTGCAATTTCACCCGAAATCTCCACCGAAACTTACATACTATCAAGCATAATACGGTAGGGCGAGTCAGTATAATTAGTAGGAAGGAAACATCGAGGTTTATAGACTTGGCTATACATGACTTGAGGAGGCTCTTGAGTGATATTTCGGCGATAATACTCTCTATTGATTTAATGGGGAAGTATAAGTGGCTGCCGCTTGTGTACTGATTCGGGCATAAAATAATAAGCATACAAGAGATCAATTTTTGGCTAATACCAACTTTATTTATAACCCTCGCTAATTCAGCGAGTCACTCTGTTTTGCCTTACAAAATGTTGATACTCCAAATGCTTTATAACTCCGAGCATTCTTTAATAATATTTGACATAATTTAAATGGGTTTGTAGCTAACTAACTATTAACAAAGCTAGAATTTGCATAAACTTATGACGTGCAGTCCGTGGGACTGTTTTACCATCCATACCAACTACGACTCGTATGTGGCTATGGGCACGAACCACGTGATATGATCCTTCCTTTAGGCTGAGTTTGTTCATATCGTTTGGGTGACTCACGAATTATAGTTTAACACCAAAAGGTTACCAGCAGGTGGTGACTTTTCACCTTGCTTGATTGCTCTGAGCGAAGCCATGAGGGTGCTTGTGCTTTTTACATAAGTTAACATGAAAGCTTATCCCTAAGTTAAATCGATGAAGTTTAGTTGTTCTCTCAGTGCATGGGAGTTATGAATTTCATCAAACCCTCTCAAACTCCATGTTGGTAAGCCTACCTCTGTTGGGAGAACAGCTTTTGTGCCATATACTAAACTGAAGGGGGTTTCGCCCATAGCATGGGAAGGTGTGGTTCGCAAGGACCATGTCTGATTAGCAACTCCTTACATCGAAGTCCCCGGATGTTTCTCTGCGGACTAGATTCTTTTTTATCCCTTTAAATATGGTTCGGTTCATCACTTCTACCTGGCCATTTGCTTGGGGGTAATATACAAGAGCGAATCGTTGTTCTATGGCATATTTCTCACAAAACTCCTGTAGGGAAGAGCTAGCAAACTGTGCCCCATTGTCAGATACTAGGATTTGCGGGATACCAAAACAGGTTAGGACTTGCTTCCATAGGAATCGCACAATTTCCTCCCTTTGATTTTCGCCAGAGGAGCAGCTTCCACCCGTTTACTGAAATAGTCCCCCGCAACCACTACGTATTCTGCCGATCCCTTGGCTTTTGGTAGTTTCCCCACGAGTCAATTCCCATAGAGAATAGGGCAGTATGGGGGCCGTCGTAGTTGGGGATTTACGAGGACATTCTGACTTTTGGCATGTAGCATTTTTTAACGAAGTCATTGAATCCACATTGATGATGACAGGTCGGGTTATCTTAGTTGATAAAGGCCTTCCCCGATGTGGTTGCCGCACCAAACTCGGCATGCTGGCTTCATATAGCACCCAACCGGGATCTTTCTGAGGCAATGGCGGCAGTGGCTTCCCCTCGAGGAAGGATTTGCAGTATAATTCCCTTTCTTGCTATTGCAAAACCGAGACTCCACTTATGTAACAATGCTTCCTATAAAGAATCCGTATGGTCCTCCATTACGGATGTTCCTCTGGGGCGACTTTAGTGGATTCCACACAAATAGTCGGTCGAACCCGACATACGGCTGCTTTAGGTAGTTCATCATAATAAGTGGTGGCGAGCTTTGACAGCCGATCCCCTTCTTCATTCTGACTGCGGTATGTGTTCAAAGATAATGTGGGTAAAATCTTTTGGCAAAGTTGTTGCGTTGGCGTGATACTTGATAAGAGATTCATTCTTGATCCCACAGTCGCCTCTGATTTGATCCATTATTAGTTTAGAATCTCCTAGTACGAGTATTTGTTGAACACCCAAAGATCGCACCAATTCTAACCCTGCCACCATAGCTTCATACTCCGCCTCATTGTTTGTCACCCTCGGCTGACGGAGGCATATTCCATTCTATTCCGTTAGGCCACGGATCGGCCGATCGTACACGACCACTTTCTTGTTTTGGCCCGCCCGCATTACCACGATCCATTCGGGCATTGGTGTGGGGCGACTCTCCTCCGGTCCATTGACCCGCTGTGGTAGCCTCGCCGTACATTCTATTATGAAGTCTACGAGGGCTTGGGCTTTGATGCTCGCTCGAGGCTCATAAGATATGTCAAACTCGCTCAATTCAATTACTCGTATTTATGAGTCATACGAAATTTGGAATTTCGCCAAGATCCTTTTTAGGGGTTGGTCTGTGATCACCTTAATAGGATGGGCCTCGAAATATATCTTAAGGCTTTCTAGAGGAGAGAGTATCGCCAAAGAAAACTTGTCAATCGTTGGGTAGTTTTCCACCGACTTTCCATTCAAAATTTACATAATAGATAGGCTTTATTAAGCCTTGCAGCTACGGATCAATGCGCTGCGATCGCTCATACGAATCAGCAGGGTATATGCATTGCGATTCCTCCAGTAGCCTCGAATTCGCGGCAACAATTTTGGTGACCCCAAATGCTCTTTTAGTTCCTCGAAGGCATGGGCGTTCATCATCCAGCGAAAGAACCATGCAGAGGCACTTCTCAAGTTCTTAAAGAATGGGAGATTCCGCTCTCCCGACTTGGAGATAAAGCGACATAGGGCTGCTAAGCAACTTGTCAACTTTTGGACATCCTTATAGCCCGAAGGGCATGACTTTCCAACAAAACATCCCATATTCTGTGAAGAAGGCCGTTTTCTCCTCGTCTTGGCAGGAGCATCGTCTGCAAGTGGTATCCCGTTGATGCATCCATGAAATTAAAGACTTGTGCCCTATTTGCCATCCGCATCTTCTAGTGGAGAGCAAGCTAAGCGTTAGAAGTCATTGGGACAAACTTTGTTTAAGCTTGTACGATTAAGTGCACATCCTCCGTTTGTTGTTGGCTTTTTCCACAGTACAACGTTAGCTATCCCATTCGGTGTAATTCGCGGATGGGGCCTTGATCTGACCCGACTTGATGCGTATTGCCATGTTCTTCACCGTATTTGAAGGCCGCTTTCTCTCTGTTAATAGGAGATGACGTCAGGAGCCCACGTGTAATCGATGCATTCGGGGCCCATGCTAATACATCTTCAAAT
This sequence comes from Lithospermum erythrorhizon, assembly GCA_019722365.1. Taxonomy (NCBI): domain Eukaryota; kingdom Viridiplantae; phylum Streptophyta; class Magnoliopsida; order Boraginales; family Boraginaceae; genus Lithospermum; species Lithospermum erythrorhizon. The sequence goes on along the minus strand of JADFUC010002440.1, from coordinate 29,616 downwards.
TCTCTAATAAGCGAAATCGACAGCACCACATAGGTATCATCGGCCATCGTTCGACTCTAAATCCAGCGCTCTTTTCTTTGCGGGGGTTGAATGAGTAGTTTCTGATTTTTCCTTTTTCCTTGGCAAGTTATCTTCCTCCTCTCCTTTCCTCATTTATTTCTTATCTCGTGTTGATTTTCGACAACATTTATTTTGCTTCGCCGTTGGCTTGTTTACCAGGGGAACCAAGGCTTGATAACATATCCTGACTCTCTTCTAGTTTCCACAGGCTTCACCTATGCCCCCCGCTGTTAGGAACTTCAACTTGAGATGTAAAGGGGACAAATCGCCAGTCTTTGCATCGGTATTGTGTTGGAAATCAATGAAAATTGATTCCTTTTATTATGCCCGTTGTGACAATTGTGTATCAATTCATTTACCAGGTTGGTTAAATGTGATTACTAGAACTTAGTGTTCACCTTAGTAATTGTATATTACTTAGTTTGGAGTTCTCATGATAAATTTAGGGGTTATGGCGATTATAGATCTTACTTTCATTGTCGTTATAATAATAGTAATTGGTCAATTATTATTATTATACAACTTACTAATATCCCCGAGAGCCTAGAAGGTCACACACATACAGTGATATTCGAATTATATTTCATGCATGAAATTAAACGAGACTTGTATATTGAGAAATGTATCTCTCAATATTTATATATTTGATAAATATATATTGATGAACATCAATTGGTTAAACTTGCAAGTTTAATCAATTAAGCAATTGAAATTGATGAATAACTTGATAAGTTATTCGATAGTGACTCGTTAGTATTTTAATTGACATTAAGTTGATTAAAAATAAAACTTAACTCACTAGTGACTCATTATTTGATTAGAAGCACATAGCAGGTCTAATTAAGTTACTTGAGTTAAAGGCGATTTCTTGAGTTGTTTAGCAGATTAAATTGGAAAATGGTATTTAAAGGAAGAGACAAGGGTTTCATTTCATGAAATCATAACTCTTGCCTCCACCTTTGAAAGCCGCCCCCTCCCACAAGAAATGGAAGAAATTTCTCTTCCAACATTCCTCACTTAACTCTAGCAAGTTCAAGTCCTACGGATTCGATTCCCTCTGGTGTGTGAAATCTAAGAGGACATTGTTTTTGGTGTGGAGAGGTTTCGAGGCATTCACGTGAGGCATCTACTTGAGGAGTTAGTTTCATTTCGTCTTTTATTTGCAAATGTCTGAACTCTTTTTATTCATAATTGTAATTTATGTGTTTAGATTAATATACATTATTTTGAGGATCCGGTGTATGTATGAATTAGAGTTTAATCACAAATATAATTCATACTAGATTCTAACATGTCTCGAATCAACCACGTTGTATGAAGGATCATTAATGTCAACCGCTATAAATTGGGCTTTGATTGTTAATAGTTATGTACTTTGTCAGTATTGGCCAATCCACGATTCCCAAAGGAGTATACTACGTAGCGATGAACCACATCCGCCAGTGGCGATAGGATGTATATATTGCCAGGTAGATGAAGTTTATCGCGGGGTGAACTATAACCCATACAGGACCCTCTTTCTTAAACCTCTGAGCTCCCCAGTATCCTCGTTTGATTAGTTTCTCTATCTCCGCTTTTAAAATTACGTGCGTTGGTGTCATGACCGTGTTCGGTATTTTCGTAGTACCGATTTTTATCTCTCTTCTCGTACTTGGCATTCAAAGCGAGTTTGGGTAAGAGTGATTATCTTGTACTTGGGAGAATATCGATATGGCGACTCTCAAGGGGATTTCTTGATTGGTTATCCTCTGGTTTTGGGTTGATTAAAGCACACCCGGACCTTGGGAGGTGGTGGCGAGGAATATGGCCTTTTCGGTGGGTTGCCCCTGTCTCTCTTGTATTTTTTCCCAGACCGGGGTCTTCTTGAGTAGCCTTGGTCTCTCATACAACCCAGCCGTTTCCCTAAGGTCAGGTGGTTTGAGTTGCTTTCTTTTTTAAGCTCCTCCCGGCTAGATGCTTGATATTTAACCTCTTTAGTTAATGCATCTTCGAAGGAGTTTTTGCTTAATACAAGAGCTTTCTTAAGCTTCCCGTTAAGTAACCCGTTAAAAATGCCATATAAGCGACAGCACCATACTTCCCCTGGGATGCTAAGCGGGGAAAGATTAGATTGTATCTTTTTTATAGTATTGCTCGGCGACTCATTGAACTCTTAACTTTATATACATCGGTGCGTTCATCCTGCATGGTTTGGATAAGCGGTACCAAACTTTTAATGACAAAGGCGTCCGCCGTGGCGATATGAATTGATGGATTTTAGAGGCAGCTCCGTGTCCCGATCCGGGCGACCTGTGAGAATTTGTTTGGGAACTCCTTGCATTATACGTTCGGATTGTTGGATGTTATGATCGTATGTGCAATGAACCCGCCCGAGGTGCTTGGCGGATCTCACTTCCATCAGTTAAAGTTATTTGTGGGAGTTTAAACTGACATCGGGGTGATGCTATCCGGCCGGTGCGTAAAGGTATCTTGGTCATGGTGGCTTATGGGGTTGAGCCCGTTGGAAATGACTTAAGTATCATCTTCTTCCAATTCATTTAGTTGTTGTTGTAAGGCCGCCACGGCCGGATGTACTTAAAGGTGCGGGCACTGCGGGTGCCTCTGGACTTGTTCTTGCGTCTACCAGTATCGTCGAGGTGATATTCACCTCGTCACATTAGTAGCAACGAGGAAGTGCTTAGGTAATGCGTCGCTTCTGAGAAAGTATTGAGTCTCGTGGCCCAAGCGACCTTATGTGCTCTTGTTGTTGTCCAGACATATTTGTTGTATGGGTTCTTTGGGTCCCCACAAACGGCGTCAAATGATGCGATAAGTTTTCTAAGGATCCTTGACTCGGCGAGATATACGCCTCGCTAGAAACACATGCGTCCTTATCTGGACTTTCTTCGATATTGGTATTGCGAGTTAATATGATTACTTTTAGGTAACCACGAAGTGTAGGTGGTCACTTGGTAATTTTGAAAGCAGCCATGATGACCACGAGACACTCAGACAATCAAGTTGGTATGTGGAATATTTAAGAGGAGTAATAAATATGAGAGATAAAATTGGCGTTATCTTTGTGAAGTGAATGTTTGAACATTTATAAGAAAATGCAGAAAGACTCATCTACCTGCTTGATGAGTCGAGAAAATGATAAGTATTTCACTAAGATAAATCTCGAAATGCTTTTGACGACTGGTCATATAGGTGGAGGCAATCGCTCTCTTGGTAAATCGATAAAATGAAGCGTTAATAATTCATCATGTTATTTTAGGTTTTTTCTTAAAATGAAAAAAAAAATACTTCTACAATCACAAAAAATACGTTGACTACTGTTTTTAAACTGAACGACTTTTGTTCATCAGTTGTGAAATGGATCCATTTTAAACTGTGCTATCAAACAAGACGAATAAGCATATGATAATTGATTCCTTATGCCTTTCTATTATGATGATTGTAATATATGTAGGAATCACAGAGAAGTTCCAAGAGCTAACATGAATGATTGTAATTACCAAAGTCCAACCAATAACAAAAAGATGGGACTGTACATATTATTTGTCTCAGCCTTTAGCATGAGAATCACACCCAAACACTAATAACAGCTTAGAGAAGGAATAGCACTATGGAAAATGGGGCACTTGCTAAAATCCTAGGGGCCAATGACCAACCTACAATATGCATTTGGCACACTGCTACAAATATCTCAATAAAAAGTTATCATGTGGTTCTTGGTGCTTTTCTAGAGAAGAAAGCTCCCTCAATACCTGACTTTACAAACAGAGAACACAACTTATGTCATAATTGTTTGCCTGTTTTGTCGCCTGTCGACAGACTCTTCTTGTATTTCACTGTTCAGTGCATTTTCTTTTGAAAGGAAGTTGTCGACCTGGGAAGCAGCTTGACGACCTTCATTGATAGCCCATACAACCAAAGACTGACCACGACGGCAGTCTCCAGCTGCGAAGACTCCCTCAGCGCTGGTTGCAAAGCGACCATACTCGGCTTTGAAGTTCGATCTATTGTCTTTCTCTAGTCCCAACTTGTCTGCTAGAGTCTGAGCATGTGTTGCAAAGAAAGAAAAAAAGATTGCTGATTGAAAATTGAAAATCTGGGATGATATTCTACTAGTCCAATCATCAATATGACAAATTGACAATTCACGGCCAAACGATGATGAACATGGAATGCTAAAAAGTTAAATAAAGATTGCTTTGACTAACCTCTTCAGGACCAAGGAACCCCATGGCCAGCAGAACTAGATCTGCTCCAATGATCTCTTCTGATCCCTCAATTTCCTTAAATTGGAACCTCCCACTATCATCCTTTTCCCATTTGACACGTATCACCTCAAGTCCTTTTAGAACACCATTTTCATCTCCAATGAACTTCTTTGTTAACACCTCATAGGATCTAGGATCTTTGCCAAACTTGGTTGTTGCTTCCTGATGGCCATAATCTACTCGGAAAATGCGAGGCCACTGCAAAAAATTAGGGATGCAGAATAAGTCCTTCAGAGAGTTTGTTCCCATATGGTGTACAATAAAAAGGAAGAAGGACAGAGAGCCCAAGACTATTGTAACCTAATCACAGGAAAGTATAAAATCAAACTACAAAAACCACTATTTCCAGGGTGGAATCTATGTTGAGATGTCCCCTATGAAAGAAAAGAGAAGAACCTATCTTCTGTAAGTTTAGCACTATAGATTGAGCATTGCATGACAAATTAGATTAATCTTACCCTGAATTGCAAAGAAACTTCAGAGCCAGAGAAAATTAACAGAGGATGAAAGGAACATGTTCAAACCTGTGGCCAAGGGTTCCCAGGAGCCCTGGTCTGTGGTGGCTGAGGAAGCAACTCCAGATTTACAACACTACTGCAACCATGTCGAATTGATGTACCTATACAATCAGTTCCAGTGTCACCTCCACCAATTACTACCACTTTCTTGCCGATGGCAGATATATAATTACCATCTTGAAGATTGCTATCTAACAGGCTTTTTGTGTTTGCATGGAGAAACTCCATGGCAAAATGTACCCCAGAGAGCTCTCTTCCAGGAACAGGGAGGTCCCTGTCAAAATGATGCAAGTGTGAGTTGCTCCTTCAATGGCATGGAGTCCTAACAATAAATACATATATTGAACTAGATGTGTCTTTGGGTAAAAATACTAACCTTGGCTTGGTGGCTCCTACAGCTAAAACAATAGCATCATGCTCTTGACGAAGTCGATCCACTGAGTATGATGGATCACTTCCAACATTAGCATTGACAACAAAGTTAACGCCTTCCTTTTCCATTAAATCAACCCGTCTTTGTACAACATCAACTTTGTCAGTCTTCATGTTAGGTACACCATACATCATAAGCCCACCTATTCTATCAGCACGCTCAAAGACAGTAACAGAATGGCCCATTTTATTCAACTGATCAGCAGCAGCCAACCCAGCAGGCCCACTTCCAACAATACCAATACTTTTCCTGCAAAATAAATACAACAAATAAATTACAATATCCAAATAATCTGATTTGAAAAGGGAAATTATTCAAGTAAAACAATAACTAGAATTACCATAGGCTCAGCTAACAATTCATAAGAAATGAAGATATGACACTTGAAGATACAGAAACTAGGCATTAATCACCCAACACGAGAAAATGGAAGAAAATTAGACATTAATTGAACATTAATTATATGATTTATATTATACCAAGTTCTTTTTGCAGGTGGTCAAGGTACCATAGAAAATTAGACATTAATCAAACATTTATTACATGATTTATATCATACCCAGTTCTTTTTGCGGGTGGTCGGGGTACCATCCAACCTTCTTCAAAAGCCTTATCTATGATAGCACACTCAATACTTTTGATAGAGACAGGATTCTCGATAATTCCAAGGACACAAGAACCTTCACATGGTGCTGGGCAAACTCGGCCGGTGAACTCGGGGAAGTTGTTGGTCTCTAGAAGCCTATCTAATGCCTCACGCCATCTATTTTGATATACCAACTCGTTAAACTCAGGGATTTTATTCCCAAGAGGACATCCAGAATTCTCCTGTAATATAGGTATCGCACATATAATCAATATTTTAATTTAAGATGGCATGATTTTTATAGTGTCCACAAGGATCAGCTCTTACCTGATGGCAAAAGGGAGTGCCACAGTCCATACAACGAGCAGATTGGGTATTCAAAAGGGGTCCAGGCTTTGTTCGTTCCATAACCTCATTCCAGTCATTTAGTCTCACACTAGGATCCCTGAAAGATATGCTCTCTCGCTCATAAGCAACAAATCCTCGTTGCTTCACAGCATCAGCTACCTGAGTTGGTCTCTTTGCGGGTTCATGCACTTCCTCTGCCTGTAACTTTCAAAACTAACGTTAGTGCATAGAAGATCAGAAGAAACAAGCATACAGGCAAGGAAACAAATTACCTAAACCTAAATTTGAATTCTAACATGTTTGAAGTTAGTGCTCATAATCATACCTGGTTAGTTACCTCACTTTCTTTTTCCTTGTTAAACTTCTCTATCATATTCTTAAGCTCTTCAAAGGCATCTTTCTCCTTCAACTCTGCACCTTCCGGAACCTCATCTTCTTTGGAAGTGGCATCAGCTGCCACTTTGGCAGTTTCCTCAGCTTTCACGCTTGCAAGAACTCGCTTGTAATCACGAGGGAAGACTTTGATAAATCTGTGTAATAAAATGTCAAATTTATCAAGGATTACTTTTGCGAGTTGACTGTTTGTGTGACGTTGATGTTGTTGTATCATCATTTTGAGGGTCATAATATCCTCTTCCTCTTCTACTTTATCTAGGTCAACAAGCTCAGCATTGCAACGTGAACGGAATGTGTTATCCATGTCAAGAATATAAGCAACACCACCACTCATGCCAGCAGCAAAGTTCCTTCCAGTTTTTCCCAGAACAACAACAGTTCCACCAGTCATGTATTCACATCCATGGTCACCAACTCCTTCGACAACGGTTTTAGCCCCAGAGTTTCGGACACAAAATCGTTCTGCTGCCATGCCGTTAAAATAAGCTTCTCCACTTGTTGCCCCATAGAGAGCAACATTTCCAATCACAATGTTCTCCTTGGGATCAAATGTGCTTCCTTTTGGAGGATAAACGATAATCTTACCACCTGATAATCCTTTCCCAACATAGTCATTGCTATCACCTTCAAGCTCCAACGTAATGCCAGGACACAGAAAAGCACCAAGACTCTGCCCTGCACTTCCATGGAGTTTAATATGAATAGTATCTGCTCGAAGCCCAGCCAGGTGGTAACGTTTTGTAACTTCATGGCTGAGCATGGTTCCAACTGCACGGTTAACATTACAGATAGGTGACTCAATGTACACGGGGAGGTTTTTCTGTAAAGCAGGTTTTGCCAAAGCTATCAACTTATTATCTAAAGCCATGTCCAGTCCATGATCTTGCTTCTGAATGCAGTATTGGGCAGCTTCAGGGCGAATGTCAGCAGCTGGTCGTAGTAGTAAGGATAGATCAATGTTCTTCAGCTTCTCATTGTTTTTTATCAGATCACTATCCATCTCAAGCATGTCCGACCGGCCAACCATCTCTGTGAGTGTACGGAACCCAAGCTTTACATACTCTCTTACCTCCCACATGAAAAGAAATTGATGACATGTCTCGGCTCCCCCAGCAAATTTCCTCAAGTACAAGAACAGGATCTTGGGTAGCAATTCCAACCGGGCAAGTATTTTTATGACACTTTCTCATCATAATGCAACCAAGTGTGATAAGAGGAGCAGTGCTGAAGCCAAACTCTTCGGCACCAAGAAGAGCCGCAATTGCCACATCCCGTCCAGTTTTCAACTGACCATCTGTTTGGACAACTGTTCGGCCACGAAGGTCATTGGCAACCAGCGTTTGGTGGGTCTCAGCAAGACCCAATTCCCACGGGAGTCCTGCGCTCTTAATTCCAGTCCATCGGGAGGCTCCTGTACCTCCATCATGACCAGAAATTAGGATATGATCAGCATGTCCCTTTACGACTCCAGATGCAATTACTCCAACACCAGCTTCAGACACTAATTTTACACTTACACGGGCACCTGGATTGGCATTCTGCAACAGAAGTGGAAAGAAGACTAATATTTAAACAGTTTCTCAAATTATATTGATGGAAGCACTAAAGGTCACACAGAAATCGAGCAACAAAATTACATTCAGATGATCCAGTTTGAGATACCTTCAGCAACAAACAGAAAAAAAGGAAAAAAAACATAATAAGAAGCAACAGTTACCTTAAGATCATGGATCAACTGAGCGAGATCTTCGATTGAATAAATATCATGGTGGGGAGGCGGGCTAATTAGTCCTACGCCTGCAGTGGAGTTCCGGGTGACAGCAATGTCACCAATAACCTTGTGGCCGGGGAGTTCACCACCTTCACCAGGCTTTGCTCCCTGTAAGTCAGTGGCACACAGCCAAATGAAGGTATTGAATTATAAGAAGACAATAATAAATACTTCTGCTGTAGTAACATCTCACTCAAGTTAAAATTAATCTGGAAACTAAGATCTTCCATTCCAACAGGATATTAGATAGTAAAATGGTACAACCTTAGCATGGAAGGTAAATATTATATACAATATAAAATCATATACCTGTGCCATTTTTATCTGTATCTCATCGGCATTCGTTAAATAGTAACTTGAAACTCCAAATCTTCCACTTGCAACCTGCTTGATTGAACTCCTTAGAGGATTCCTAGAACCATCTGAAAGCGGCTCCATGCGTGACGGTTGCTCACCTCCCTCGCCTGTATTTGACCTGCCTCCAAGTTTGTTCATCGCAAGAGCAAGGGTAGTATGTGTCTCTAGTGATATTGAACCGTAACTCATGGCACCAGTGCAAAATCGTTTAACAATCTCACTTGCTGGTTGCACGTCTTCCAGAGGAATCTTCGTGTCGGCTTCCTTAAATTTTAATAGTCCTCTCAAATTACATGACTTATTTAGTTCCTGAATACGCTTAGAGTATTCTTTATAGGCAACCACGCTGTTGGATTTGGCAGCCTCCTGCAATTTTGCTATTGCAAGGGGATCATTTAAGTGAATCTCACCACCCTTTCTCCAGTGATAATCACCAGGATTAGGGAGTGCTACGGACTCTGCACTACCAGCAGGGAAGACTTTTGATGGAAATGCTAGCTCATGTAATTTAAGAGCATCTCTTGCTAGTGCCTCAAATGTTGCACCTTCAACTCTACTTGGAGTTCCTGTAAAGCACCTTTCCATAACTTCCGAGGAAAGGCCCACAGCCTCAAAAATTTGGGCACCTTTGTATGAAGCCAAGGTTGATATACCCATTTTGGCAAGAACCTTCATCATTCCATAATTGCTTGCTTTGAAGTATTTCTTGATAAGTTCACCCTTTGGATGGAATTCGCCGGTTGCCCTGGGTGGAATCTTTCCATCAACTTGTAGTCTCCAAATAGCTTCCACAGCTAAATAGGGGCAGATACCATCGGCACCAAAACCAACTAAGGTACAAAAATGGTGCACCTCTCGAGGCTCGGCAGACTCAACAATTAAAGCAGCACGAGTCCTATCAAGCTTCTTAACAAGGTGTTGATGTACAGCGCCAACAGCCAACAGGGAACTGACAGCTACACGCTTTGTTGAAAAGGCTGCAAAAAGTAGCAAGATGTCACCATATGAAATGGAAACATATATATGCATACATAGATCTAAACAAGGGCCTTCCAAATTCGCATACCTCTGTCTGACAGTACAATTGTGGTATAGCCCTCCTTAATTGCATCATGGGCTTCAGAACAGATTCTATCCAGGGTCTCCTCCAACCCCTTAGTGCCACGATCTTTAGAGTAGGTAATATCAATAACCTTGCTGCGCCAACCTCTGTAGTTCATTTTCTTAACTGCTTCCATTTCTTCAAGGGACAGAAGAGGGCCCTTCAATGAGAGACGATGGCATTGTTCTTCAGTTGTCTCCGTCAGATCTCCTTCCGGGCCAACCATGCACTCCATGGAAGTAACAATTTTCTCCCTTATAGGATCGATAGGAGGGTTAGTAACTTGAGCAAACATTTGCTTAAAATATTCGAATGTGAGTTTCTCCCTTTCAGACATCACAGCTAAGGGAGCATCATTCCCCATGGAACCAAGGGCTTCCGTACCATCTTTAGCCATAGGAAGCAACAACATCTCCAATGCTTCAGAGGTGTAACCAAAAGAAGAGAAAAAAAGTTCATATTCATGCAGGTGGGAAGAAAAAAACCAAGCATAACTGCATAGGAAGTAGTTGAAGACACATAACCAAAAGCCTTTAATGGAGATAAAAGACCATGAAGACCCATATTTTCCATGTTGTCATCTTCATCAGATGCCTACATGTCAAATCACACACACCCACAAATGTCAGCAACTTAAGTAAACAGGAAAATACAATTAAACAAAAAATACTGAAGATCATGACAGGCACGCTGACCTGCAATACTCCACCAATGGGGGGAGGGACCCTTTCAGACTCTTTGACAGTATTGACTACATCTTTCAGTTCAATTTTCTGATTCTGAAGCCACTCTCCATACGGCCGTGCAAGGGAGTACTTCTGTTTCAGAGCTTCATCATCTACAACACAGTGCTTCTCAAAATCTACCAGGAGCATCATTCCAGGATTGAGACGTCCCTTCCTGCATACATCCTCGGGGGGTATATCAACCACACCAACTTCACTTGCCATTATAACTCTGCCACTGTGTGTGACGTAAAAGCGACCTGGACGCAGCCCATTGCGATCCAAAGTTGCTCCTAGATAGTGTCCATCGGTAACTGCAATACATAAAATAAATTAGGACCAAGACCATGTCAATATGAAAGACAGATACCATTTGCAAAAAAATTCAGAGACTGTACATGCTATAAGAGCAGGGCCATCCCATGGTTCCATGAGCGAGGAGAAATATTCGTATAATGCCTTCCGATGAGGCTCCATGTTCTTATCATTCTGCCATGCTTCAGGAATCATCATCATTACAGCTTCAGGAACACTTCTACCAGCCCGTACTAGAAGCTCTAGCACCCCATCAAAAGCGCCTGACATCAAACGAAGGTTATAAATAAGATTGGTAACTTCAACACTCAGGTTTGTATATATGTAAATGTTTATGGAGGGGAGGGTAGAGAAAAAACAAGAGTAGTCGGATTAATTACCGTAATACTATAACAAATACAATCTCCTAATATAATGCGGCTTCTTACCAGAATCAGATGAGCTTGCATCAACAATTGGGAGCAGCTTTTTCAATTCAGTCTTCGAAAGACCAAGTTTCTTGCACTTTAGAAGACCCTCCCGAGCCTTCATCCTAGATCACATAAAATATGAATATTAGACTATAAACACTTCAGGGTTCATGATAAGAGACAGAATAATATGTTACAAAGTTAAAAGGGAGAAAACTAAGGCTGTCTTGTTAGTAGACCATACATTAATAATAGAATAACTGTGATAAACGAACTTAGTTATTTCAGCTCTGATACATACCAATTCACATTTCCCCGAAGTGTGTTAATTTCTCCATTATGACCTAACACACGCATGGGTTGAGCACGGTCCCAACTGGGAAATGTGTTTGTTGAAAAACGGGAATGTACCTGCAATGAAGACACGGAATAGACCTATATTTAGTAAAATAGAAGGGGAAGAACAGGAAACACAAACTAGTTCACATATTGTTGGTCTTCAGCGCAACCAATATGCAGCAGCGAGAGGAGAGGCATGGTGAAACCTTAATCTAGTTTGGCGAACATATTTTCCAGTCACCACTAAAACAAAGGCACCATCCTGATCATTGAGATGAGGGAACCACAAGGTCTGTAAATATGATTTACTTCGTAATTAGGTTCCTTACCAACTCACCCACAGAATCCAATCCAGCCTCCAATTTCAAATACTGACCAAGGGTGTGGAAGAACTTAAGAGATCATTCATACTGCAATGCCTCAGAAGTCATTCCTCAACCTTGAATCTCGTCAGTTAACTGGTTGGTCCCATTGCTGTTGGTTGTTAAAGTAGTAGTCAGTGTACAAAATCAAAAGTGAACAGAAAATATATTTACCAGTGCCATGTAGCTCGTAAACCTTTCGTTGCCAAGATCAGCATAGTAGTATTCCTCCAACTGGTTAGGCTTCAACTGGCCTTTATAGACGATAGTCCTGTATGATAGATAAAGCATGGTAAACTTTATGTTATTTCGAAATCATTATTAAACACATATATTTTAACATAGATATGACCAGTGATGCCATGGTAACATACCTCGAGGAAAGTGAACATATATAGAAGTCCTTAATGGTACCATGTTGAAGATTCAATGCAGCTCGTATAGCAACCATTGAAATCCTTCTCAATATATACATCTGCAACGAAACCAAACTATGAAATGGGCAAGATGATGGAATAGTCGAGGTGAAAGAATCAAGACAGCTTCAAGGGAACTGTCACCAACCTGTTGCTCAAAGTCAACCTTTGACCTCGGAGATGGGGTAAGAAAAACCTGCTCAATGACGGGTTCTGTCTGCACAGCAGACTTCCCCAATCCCGAATTATCTGTGGGCACAGAGCGCCATCCAAGGACAGTATGCCCAAGAGACTCAGCAACCTACACGGACATTTAGACATAAATACCAGAATAATAGCATTAAATTGATTTTTTTATTTTTATTTTTTTATTTTGTGATTTGGCAGATCGCCATTGAAGGAAACGGAGAAAACTAATACAATTCTAATTATGGAAATACCTTAGTAAATACAATCTTGCTCTGTTCCCTCCTGCTTTCAGAAGTAGGCAAGAAAAACATCCCCACTGCATATTGTTCTGGCGATGGTAAATCAAATCCTGCATCCTTGGCAACCTGATAGGACAACGATCATTCACTTGTTTCAAGATGTAAAAACAAATCACTTTTTAACCAAAGCATGGGAAATTTCAGCACACACTCTACAACAATTGTGCTCGTTCAATAATTTATTTAATTAACATCGTTAGTAACCAGTTCATCATAAAACCAAAATCCCAAATTGTGATCAGGCAAAAGAGACGAGGGTAAGAATAATTTGAAAAAAGGTTAACGATGCTCCTTTTTAAGTCAACGAAGCCAATTAAAATCATACATTCAGCAAAATTCGTATAACTATCATCATATAGTCCAAAAAAAGGGATAAGAACTCTAATTTCATTTTACCAAATTCACCAACCTCTTTGAAGAAATCGTGAGGAAGGCCAACAAGAATTCCAGCACCATCACCAGTGTTGGTCTCGCACCCACAAGCACCTCTATGAGACATCCGTATCAACATCTCAAGCGAATCAGAAACCTACTCACCCAGCAAAAAAAAAAAAAAACTAATCAGTCTCCCAAATACCATAAAACATATGCAAATAAAATTGAGTTTACCGTTTTACGGCTTCCTTGACCGGAAAGCTCAGCAACAAAGCCGACACCACAAGAGTCCTTATCAAACGTAGGATCATAAAGACCCAAAGGCTTGGGAGGTACTTGAGACATTCCAGATCGTACAAGCACTTTAAGCTTGGGAGGTTTTCCAGGTCCATCTGATTGCCAAATATGAGATCTTTGAGAGCCCAAATAAGAGCGACGTAATGGTGCCCCATAATTTTGCAAATTAGGACAATCTGCAGTTTTCCGCATCCTCAAAGACAACACATTTAGCTGATTGTTGACGAATGGCTTTGTGGGCAGACACAACCCCCCGCCCCAACCCTTCCCTTGCAAAGTATTCCCCGACATTAAATACGACGAACGAGGCTGTCTTTTTGATACAATCAATTCACTCCAACTGGTAAAGGAACCTCAACGAGGAGGATGAATATCATAAGGCGTTGAATGTTATTAGATGAGATGGCAAGGAGGAGATAGCGCTTGTTTTATAGACTCGGATGGGAGTCTGGAAAAACGAGGATATCTTTTGTTTGGGTTAATTAAGACAACTGAGTCGGCCACGCTCCCCATTTTTACCAACTCCCCATCCTATCCAACTAAGCACGACTGCTATATATGCAATTACTATTTTCGCTCCTTTCTATTTCAAACTGTAGAGTTTGAGGATGTTTCATTTAGGTAATACTATTTCACAACTTTTTAGTACTGTTTCAGTGTGCTTTTAGTTTGTATTAAACTGTTAAGAAATTCAAATTAATTAATTTGGTATTTTTTATTAGGTTTGTTTACCAATTAATTATTTTAAGAATTGAATTTAATATAATACAGAATAGTTTATTATCAAAATCATTAAAAGATTTTTAAGTTACAATTTTTAACTTTAATCCCGTCTCTCTTAACCAAATCGTATTTGATACAATTCTACTTTATATTATTTCCAATTTTTTTTTCAAATCTCACTAATTCTTCCAAAATCACACCTATTTTTAGTTATTACAAATTTTAATTAAATATTTAATATTTATTTAATGAAATTTATAATGTATTTTTTCTCAAAATTCTTATACTAGTCCCAAACAACAATAGATATCTTAATTAATAAATCACTATTATGTATTACATTAGAAAAGTAAATTAACATGGTACATATTTTAAATATTACAAACACAATATTTGTAACCCAAAAGTAGTAAAAGTACCCATAAAATGTTATAAAAAGAAGAAAAAATACATTAAACAATACCATTGGGACATTGTTAATTTAAAGAATTTCAATACCATTGATTGGACATTGTTAATTTAAAGAGAAAGAGTAAAGAAAAAGATTACTGAAAACAAAATTGATACTAATTATGCTAAAACGACAACTATTTTTAAATAAATTTATTTGGCTAAACCGACAACTAAAATCAACCCAGACGAAAGAACTATTAGTCTTTTGACTTATTTATATTAAGTCTTAAGCTTGCTTAGGAGCTTACATTGTTGATCAGTTTGATTATAATAGTTATGAAATTAGAGGGTCGATTTGTCAAACTAGTTTTTAAATTGAAAATCAATACTAATGTATTTAATGGAACAATTTTGTAGGATCTGGTTTGGTTTTTTCTGTGTCATGAATTTTATTTTGGGAACTATTTTCATTTTCCTCGAATTTCTCCTCATTTCTCCTCCTTTCTTTTCATTTTGCACGAAATTGTTTTCATTTCATCTCTAGTTTTATTAGTTAAAGATTAAGTTTTTCCTACTTGTTGCATTTTTCATGATCAGATTTTGTTGTTTGGAAGGTAAGAATCATCTCGAACTAAAACATATTTCAATATTTTAGATACATCTTAAGTAACCCAAAAATTCATTATCGACATTTATGACACGATGACGGAATTACGTTGGGAATTTATTTAATATTTTGCTAACCTCATTACCCATATGCCTTTTTAAGAGCGGGACGATGCATCATCATGACGATACTTATTTAGGTTATTTGACTTATTTCTAAACTTCTCATTACACATGTACCTTCGTGAATCGGGATTGACTTTTATCTTCATTTACATCATCATCATTTTAAATTATACCATTTGATCCTCATCTTACATATAACAAAACAAAAAGTAAATTATGTCAACATATATTCAATATCCTATTCAAACTCAAAAATCTCCAGATTCTAAATCAATATTCCATTCTAAACAAAAACACTAACACTTAAGACAACATTGAATTTATCATCAAGATTGTTCTCAAAACTAAAAGAATTATCCAATGAACTAATACTAGAAAATCGAGAGAATGGATCATTAAAACTAAAATTCATAAAATTGAAGTAAAACCAACACCAAATGAAAACAAACACAACAAATTATAACTCAAGTAAAATAATCCATGCTAAGCACAACAAAACCCAAATAACCTAATAAAAAGAAAATGAAATAACATGTTATGGTGAGCAGAAACGACATATTTATAGATAGTGCTCTAATAATTTTTAAAATATCTTCTATTATAGAGTATAAAATATTTATGGTGATATTCACGATATTAAGACATTAATGAATGCGCATTTAAATATTTGTGAGATGAATTATTTCCCTTATTAAACAGATAACTAACTCAATATCAGCCTCTGAATAATTTTCAACTGTCTCTAAAGTACATAAGTCTAAGGAGCTAAAACTCTTTTCAATAATTAAAGTCTTATCCTTGTCTACATTGGTTGAGGATTAATTAAATAAATAATTTCATATAAAATGAATTTTATTAATTTTACCTTTCACTTGTTTATATTGTCTTTTTAATATTTTTTTTTCTATTGATTGATAAACTTTCTCTTTCCTAAAAATATTATACAATTAATAATTGTGTTGATAATTTTTTTTTTACTAAATAATTAAATAAATTGAGGCGGAGGAGCATTTTCAAGAGTTTAGCCCTTTTGTTCCTCTGCTCTTGCAAAATGATGAACTTAGCTTGTGCATTTTATTTAATATTATTGTGACATGTGTCCATACATTAATGTATGTCGGATGATTCCATCGATGACCTCATCCTAATAAGATTTAGGATCAATTAATAGGAGTAAGTCATATCTAGTAACGTAATGCCATACATCAATTAACTGAAAATCTATGTTCTCAAACTGTGCAAATGGTTTTCTTTAACCATGTTAAAGGTCCCACATTGTGTGGGTTGGTGATCGATTAATACTGATTGGGTTGGTGATCGATTAATACTCATACATGTATGTATATATAATGATGGAATCAAAAGGAGAAAAATATTGGAGTCTTATTTTAATGTGCATGCTTATATGGTGCTTACTATAATTTTGAAAATGAAATCATTAATTTTTGATCTTATGGTTGATATTTAATAATATTAGCAGACTACCGTATAAATTATTTGTACACATACGGTGGCCCAAATTTTTGGTGACGAACACTCAGATTATCACTCCTTATCACTTAAAGTCAGTAGCCGATTATTTATATTATTTTACCAGAATCGTGTTTCAGCACTACAACTCTATTTTTTTTTTCTTTCTACTCTTTTCTTTTCTCTGCTGCCGCAGTAACCCAGGCCATCCACTTTCGGCCACATTATTGATTTTGCTCATACAACATACTATACTCCCTCGCCTCACGTATAATGGCAACAACACCACCACAAACGTCTCCCACCCACTCTTCCAACGCTATTCCAACACCTCCAAGATTTTCCTACTAATAAATAAACTCCATCCCGCCACGGTTATCTCGGTTATTCACTCACGCTCCCGCTATATCAGAGATGGAAAACGTTGTATATTCGACTTGGGTCGAACTTTTTCAAATACTGTCAGCTTCAATACAAGTTATTCATCATATTCTTTTCCCCACATCCAACCCGATCCCACCGACACCATAATGAATCTGGGATACTTTGACGCCGGCCGACCTCAAGTGGGATTTATGCTAATATCCACTTTAATTCTCCTTCATACTATAATTGAACCCGGCTCACGCCATGGATGCTTGAACCGGGTTAAAAATATTTTTCAGATACGCGGTTTCCTTCAGCCTCACTTGAACAAGAATTTTCCCAAAGATCATACATGTCTAATTTTCCTCTGCCTCTCGCATACCGCCACAAGTTGAAATCTACCGATCAATCAAGTGAACGCCGTGAGCCCCAGTACCGAATAATCGATTAGTTCTTCAACTCGTCTCAGGTTTGACCGACGCATATAATGGTGTAGGTACTCTTATCCGACAATCTAGCCCCCTACCTCAATTTTATCAAGCTCGATCAATGCTCATATTAGAGGAATCCGGATTTGCGAAGAAAAATAGTGATTTTCAGACCCAAAACTCGCTGCTTGTCAAATCAAAGTTCTAATTATCAAACAACAGCCTCCCAACTCACCCCATCATCCACATCCAAACCAAACCATCACCACACTCTAACTACTTCCGTGAGCAACACATACCATCGGCCCAGCTCAAGTCGCTACCGCCCAAACCTCAAAGATACGGACCATCGCGTCTGCGACTGTCTTCCACCTCTCACAGACCCGGCTGGACATCACAGCCCCATACCGCCTGGTCCCTCTGTCCAATGTCCCCGCCCATATCCGAATTTCGGCTCTAGGCTATCTCAACAAATTATATAAATCGGCAAATTCAGTTGCTCATTCTGAGGCTTATTCTACACGACATCGAACGTGCTATAACAATATCGAGTTACATCCACCCATTCTGACTGCACATGGACACCGGGCGCATTTCCCATATATGACTTCCGGACGAGGTACTCTTCCTCTTATTTTAATTTTAGCAATCATAAACATGTCGTTGTTGGAAATGGTCATTCTGTTCCTATTCGCCATGGCCAGCACAATTACTTCCTAATTCCCCTATCCTCCCCCCTCACCTCAAGCATGTTCTCCACGTTCCCCACATCATGAAAAATTAAATTTCTGTCCGAAAATTTACAACCGACAATAACGTATCCATCGAATTTGATCCCTTGGCTTTTTCCGTGAAGGCTTTCGACGGTAATAGTTCTTACGACGTGACAGCAGCCTTACCTCATCACTCTACATTTCCGCCTCCCATCCCACCACAATTTTTCGGCTTTCACTTCTAGTTTATGGCATGCACGTTTAGGTCATCCGGGAACCCCTGTTTTTGCTTCCCTTCGAAAACGCAAAATTATTGATTGTAATGACTCTATTTCTAGCTTTTGTCAATCATGTGTTCTTGGTAAACAAATTAAATTGCCTTTCACTACGTCTCCCAATAATACTACTATGTCATAAGTGATCTTTGGACTTCACCGGTCTTAAGTTCGTCGGGTCATCGTTACTACCTAATTTTTATAGATGATTATTCTGATTTTTTTATGGACTTTTCCATTATCTCATAAATCACAAGTCTTTTCCTACTTTTATCATGTTTCAAGGCTTCAGACGCACTAATTCGACAAAAAGAAATTAAAATTCTCCAATGTGATAATGGTACTGAATTCACTAACCACTCATTCAAAAAGTTATGTGACACTCACGGTATTCATCTTCGCCTTTCATGCCCATACACCTCTCCTCAAAATGGCAAAGTCAGAAGAATCCTACGCACCATCACACCATATCCGCATTCTTCCTCGGCCCACGCCAATGTACCTCTAATTCTCGGCACCACGCACTTCAAACCGCCACTTATCTCCTAAATATTTTACCACACAAATATCTCTTACAACACACCTCTTCCCCATCCTAAAGAATCCCATGCATGTACCTTCTTAATAATCCGAATCGGATAATAGCCACGCACTTTATGAATATACTTTAATTAAAAATACTGGGATCTGTGGCCTCGGCCCTTCTGGTGTTAACATTATTCGATCTATGATATTTCACATAAAATGTGGTCTCGATGGTTCTTCAGCCGCTATAAAGTTTCGCCTTTGTAAAGAGCACAAACTCACCAGTTGGCATCGACAAGGAACTCAACTGCTATAAAGAACCCGCTACTATCCGCATGTTGTCAATTTTCGCACTCTCTAAGTCCTGGTCTATCCATCAATTAGATGTTAAAAATGCTTTTCTCCATGGTGATTTACATGAAACCGTCTATATGTATCCGCCTCGGCCGGTTTCGGATCTGGCTCCACCCAGATTATGTTTGTAAGCTTCGCAAATCTTTATATGGTCTTAAACAAGCCCCGAGGGCCTGGTATCAACGGTTTGCAGACTATGTCTCCACCCTTGGATTTGTCCACAAGAACTGGGATCACTTATTTATCTATCAACATGGCACGATATCGCTTTTATCTTCTCTATATGTTGATGACATTATTTTGACTACTTCCCATCCTAAGTCTTTCGCAGGTCCATTATGTCTTCCTTAAATGCTGAATTTGCTATGACAGATCTCGGTTGTCTCAGCTATTTTTTAGGTATTGCTGTTACACATCACACAGGTGGTCTCTTTTTATCTCAAAAGCAATATGCTGAGGCTATCGTTGTTCGCGTTGTACGGCCTGCAATCCACTTACACCTATTGACACTAACCAAGTTAAGGGCACTGCACACCACTGGTGATCCATCGTTGTTTCAGAAGCTCAGGCCCATTATCTCACATTTACTAGGCTGTACATTTCTTGCGCGGTTCAACAAATTGCCTATCTCATGCATGCTCCCATGACATCTCACATGCATGCTCTTAAACGGATCATTCGGGTACATTCAAGGTACTTTCCATTACGGTCTCCACCTCTCCAAATCTGGTACTTTGACTTCCTACATCGATGCCTAAGAATCCAGTTTCAAAGACTCAGACGAAGACGAGAACCGATATTCATTTTGCTTCATGGGTGCGCCGTACGCTGCTCTTCATGCTCTTCTCAAGTTATTGGGATAGATGACATCTTCACCAAAGGCCTCCTCTCCGCTCTTTTTTACCCATTTTCGAGCTGCCTAGTGATTCGGCCTCCTCCAATCACGACCATAAAGATGAAAGGTGACTACTAATGGGACTAGCCTTTTGTGGCTTAACACTTGTATATATATCACTCCTATCAATTTAAATAGTCTAATCGACACAGAGTCTTTTCAAATAAGTGGCAAATCGGGAGATCACTTGTTAGTTTTTTTTTTTAAAAAAACTCCGTGCAATTAAATGTATGTAGATTTCGTACCTTTTTTTACTATTTTTTATTTTTATTTTTCTGTTATAGGCTTGATTTTAGATCCTCTTATATTCAAAATTTAAATTTTATTTCCTTCTTTTTTCTTAATATGCCTTATTTTATAATTATTTTTATATTTGTTGTTTCTTTAACATAATATTGTGATATTGTATGAATTTAGTTTCTGAAATATCATATGTTTTAGTGCAATGATATGTTTAGTGAGTAATGAAATACCATTGTTTTGTTTCCATTGGTATGCTATGTTGGAATGAATACAATGTCTAATATTTTATAATCTCATTGTCTAATGTAATATGGTGTGATTAATTAGTAAAGAAATATCTTACAGGTCTTATCTTTTATAATTCGTTTTGATATTTTGTTTCTTTTAACATAGTATTTGCGGATATTTTAGTATTAGCTTCAAATAGCATATGTATCGTGCAATGTATCTTTGATGAGTAGCGAATACTATTGTTTTTATTTATAAGTATGTTGCGTTGTAATAAATACAATATCTAATATTTTTATAATCTACATTCAAAGGTAATATGGTACGACATTAATCATCAAGAAAAGAAATATCTTAATATGTCTTATTTGGCAATTATTTTTATATTTTATCATTTTTTAACATATTATCGTGATATTGGTATTGATTTTAGTTTATGAAATATAATACGTCTTAGTGTGTATTTGGTATGTTTAATAATAAGTAATGAAATATTATTGTTTTATTTTCAGTAGCACAGCATGCTAGAACATGGTTCAATACTTACTATTTTGGTAATCCAATACCAATTTCCTAAGATATTGTTATAATAATAAAGTTTGGCCGACAACAACTACATAACAGATTGAATCAGCCATGTATTCGAAAATTAGCCCGAACACTGTAGAAACCAAAAAACTATTATCATCATTATAAGAAGCCTAAAAGCCGATTATTGCATTGGGATACTTTTTATTAAAGACCTCTACTCATCTTTCATGGACTGAATATCATGCATATATGTTTCATAACTTTAATGGACCATTAATTAAAGAGGCTTTTGAAGCAAATGGACGGTTCCTCGGGTCGATCAATATTCATGTATATTAAACGAAGGCTACTAAAAATGTTTATTAAGAAAACAGATTTTTAACAATTCCAACTAGCGTACTTTGTCGATATCAAATGATGAGCTTATATTATCGTGAGTAAATATTTATCAAACAAATTTCAACTCACCAACAAGCCAACAACTTATAAATTATTTATAGCGAATTGCTCTGCATCACTTTACGCTTGGTGCTAAAATTTCTCACTCCGATCATCCTAGTTCCACTTAAGCCGCTTTTCAATCACTGTCTCCTCAGAGGGCAAAGTTGGTAACTGATGACTTACGGGTTGAAAAACAGTATTTTGGCACTTTTTCACATTTTTTCAAGGACATTTTTGTCTTTCATCATTTACATGTATAAACTCATCACTTCTCCCCTATTATCTTTCCTTAAACCATCATACTCCACCCTAAACCTTCAAACCTTAAGGTCACTTCACCCCCTTCAAGATATAACATACACTCCTCCCAAATCCTTCAACTCCCTACCCCACCCTACCCTTACTCCCAATCCCACTTACCCCACCCAACCACCTCTCTCCTACTACTCCCAAAAATATCTTCCATTGCAAAGATCGGCTTTGAGGGTTCAATTTTGAGCTTAATCAAATAAACGCCTCAAGCCCTACCAAAGCTCAATAGAATCAATCAAACGGAGGACTCGCTTCCAAAGGTCGAAAAATTGAAAAGGATGAAAATACGGTAAAAAATTGAATTTTTGTGATGCCTAAAACGAGGGAAATTGGAAAAGATTTGGTTATGCAAAAAAAATTAAATCTTGAATCCGGGGATGAGAAAAATGAGAATGAGTCTGAGTGGTGATTTGTACCTGACATATATCACAGCTGGGAATCTTCAAGTAGATTAGCAAGAAATAAGAGAACCCTTTCGATGTTTACTACGCCTTATTAGCATCACGGACTTTATCATCACATGCCCAACAAAAGAGCAGCCTTCTGCCCCGCACAACAAAGAACATTAGTTTCTACTAACTGCATACGATGCACCGAATCTTCATCTTATCACTATTCTTCTATACTCCCCCTTCTTCCTTTTTTTCTTAAGCGGACTACATAACCGGTTTTCTTGGTATTTAATCAAAGCAGTACCTGCTGCAGGCAGTTTAAGATAAAACCCATTCGGGTGACGGTAAAGTTCAGAGAACGACATCGGCTTCAAAGTAATAAACAAGGCTCAAAGCGCGCGGATCATTTCGAGTAGAAGATAAAGTGGTATCATTTATACATACAAATGATTTAAAAGATACAAATACCCTTAAAAAAGTGAAAAGTGTATGTGGCCCACCAACAAAAGTCACAATAATGACCAATTTTGCACCCTACAAGGAAGTTCAAAGTGGATCAAAACAAAGATGTTTCGAACTAGAAGTGACGAATTGAGAATTTTGTGCAAACGTGAGCTTCTATCTTTGAGCCATTAGTCCTTATTTATATATATACATGCTGCTATAGTGGCATTTTCGCTGATCGAACAACGCACAAAAAATGCACTATAGTTAGTCCGTCAGCTCTGTTAGCTTTACATACATTATGTCTACCGACCGTTATCGCCTCACTACCGTATATGCATATCAGCTTTGTCCTATCCTATAATATTGTATCTAGATGTTTACAAGAGGATCAAGCATGGCGCTATAGGGGTAATATTATAATTATGTATTTTAATTAAATTAAAGAAAATCAAATCTCCCCCAAAAGCATCCACGCCCACGCCTCCCCCCCCCCCCCCCCCCCCCCCCCCCCCCCCCCCCCCCCCCCCCCCCCCCCCCCCCCCCCCCCCCCCCCCCCCCCCCCCCCCCCCCCCCCCCCCCCCCCCCCCCCCCCCCCCCCCCCCCCCCCCCCCCCCCCCCCCCCCCCCCCCCCCCTCCCAAATTTTGCCCCTAACTAAAATTTTGCATCCCTATCTCTCAAATTAGAGATTTTCTCAAATTCTCAACTAAACCCACCCTCACCTCCCACAACCAAAAATAGTAGAATTGAAAACATAGGGCAACAAACCCACAAAAACTATTCACAACAAGCCACAAAATTTGAAAACGTAGTAAAAAACTTAAATAAACACTCTAATGAATTTTGGTAAAGAGGTTGAAGATTGGAAGAATAAAATGAGAAGCATAAACTACTAAAGAAGGTTTTCTAACAATTAATTAACTCTCTATTTTTTCAGAATAAAAAATTCACTATTTTGCTTTTTATCATGTTGCATGTTGATTTATTTTTTGTGGTATTTCACTACTTAAAGTATTATGTTATTTGTTTTATAATACTTTGGTGAATGGGTTTATTAGAAATAACTTTATGTAATGGTAGAATTAATTATTCGTGTAAAATGTTTAGTGCCTCAAGTGTTGCATGACATAGTAAGAAATTATTTGAAAAATGAGAAACTTTAATATAGAATATTATGTAATTGAATTACTGCTTTGAATTGTTTCAGATTATTATATTTTTGATATATTGTTGGTTGTTTTTGGATTATTATTGAAATAACTCCGTCTATAGAATTATTTTAATATTATTCTTGTTTGCTCGATCGAGTGTCAGAGATTATAATTTGTATAGTAATACTGCCTGAGGATAATATTATTCGGGGTGTAGCTAGTTCATGTTCTGTGTCATGGCTGTTAAACCGAGTAAGAGAAATTAAACCAAGCAAAATATCTTTCTCACCAACTCCCACACATCACTATTCATTTATCATCCAAAAATCCCCAAACCCCCTTTTCCTTAAAGGCCGAAACCCCCTACCTTCCCTATCTTGATTTTTTTTTTTTTTTCATTTTCTCAGTGGAATCTATTAAGTAATTCACTCCATAATCTTGTTCCTCATAACTCGATTATCAAAGGTACGATTTTTATCTTCAAATCTAACTATTTTCGGGGCTATAGCTGACCATTGTATGCTTGACTTGCTGACTTTTTGCGACTGGAGTTTCGAGACTTTTGTGGCAGGTATATACCTAAGCCAATATCATACAAGGACAATTTATTTTTGTGGTTGAAATGTGTTGAAGCTAGTTGACTTTTACGTTGACTTTCTTCCCTTAACTCAATTTCTTTTTAGTTGTAAAAAGTATGTTAATGGACTTTAATGGAGATGTTTCTGAGTATGAAGTCATGTGACTTGTGTGTCAGATTATGTTGATTTTAGTTTGGGTAAAGCTGGTAGTATTTGGCTTTGAATTTAGGTATATTAATGAAATAATAGTTTGGGAAAGCTTCCATTTGGGTTGAATAGTTGTTTAAAGTGTCAGTGCGATGTCAGGAGGCCGATTTGGCCGAGGGCCTATGGCTGAAATTGTCGTTTAATCACATTTAAACACTATTAGTGATCATTAATTCAAATTTACAATTTAATCAAATAGGTTGAAAGTTAGAAATGGAATTGAATCGGAATTATTATGGTAGCAAGTAGTAATTGTTTTGTTCGGGGTATTTTTGATTAGGCGTTGAAATAAAGGGAAGAGTCAATAATGCGGATCAATGGGCGCATAGTTTATCATATTAAGTAGTGTATTTATCTCACGGGTTTTGATTAACTACTTGATCAAGCGGATATGATCGTGAAGATTTTTGTTAACTGTATGTTGGAATATGAATTGTCAGTCAGAAGTCATTGAATGCAGGTTGGGTTTCATAGTCGACAGTGTTTCTGAGCGATGCCTAATAGTAATAGATGTTCGCATATGAGTTGGATGATGTATCGAGCTGTATTATCCGTATTTACCTTATATTTCAAGATAGCTGGGTGTATTTGCTTCGCATCAAGCACGAGATTCGGTGACGCTCTTATGTCGCATTTGCGCATGCGTCTCCTCCAGTTTCAGATTGATTATATGCCCATTAGTTATGGTAAAATCGATTTTATATCGAGTCGATTGAAATATCGAGCCGACCGAGTCATTGATAAGACTTACTGAGTTGATCGAAGGTTTAGTTGTGATCGAGTAGTACATAGTTGTCGGTTGCAGCCGGGACTCAAGGCGAAGTTGTTAGTCGCGAGCGTCGCACTTGCTTCCGTCGATGCAGAGTCGGTGCCTGTCATATTATTACAGCTCTTCTTGAAACGACAATGTTATTGTTGATTGCCATTATTTTGGAATGTTTATGATAGTGACGAATTTATGAACATATGAACTGGATAGTGAAATTGCTAATAACTTCATAACACGATCTTAAGTTGAAACATATCATGTACTACTTATCTATTTTATGCGGGATTAACTACTTTATTGCGTCAGGCGTGATCAGTTAATTTCACTCGAGGTATATATTCACTAAGCTTCGCAGCCTACAATCTCTATTCAGCGATACTTTTCAACGCCAGTCGACAGCCGCACATATCATTTTCGGGCTTTGCTCGAAAGTGATCGTGCTCAGAGCTCTGTGGGCGCTTGATCCTAAATAAGTTATTTTTGGATTGTAGTCGGTTGTTTATATTGTTATTTTGAATTTTGCTATTATATGTTGATATTTTGTACATGGGAGATTGTTGTATATCAAGTTGTTATTGTGTGGTTGGGGAAACACCACGATAAATTCTTTTGACGTGAAAAATTATTCTTTCCGTTGTATATTGTTTTATTGGGTTGTTTCATGACAGTGTTCAATTGGGTCATCCATCGACATGACTCTATGTCCGTGATTTTACCCATTTCAACTTGCATGCACGACCAGCAAGGGTCGTCACAATTATGTATTTGGAAGATTGTTGGTTGTTTTTGGACAACGGTCTGGGAATAAGATATTGTAGCTTTGTTAGCGTAAATATGATATAACGGCATGTAAGAATGGGGTTTCACATAGGTTGTGATACTGACAAGTAATGGCGTGATTACAGCTATATATTACAAGCCAGGAACGTGGGTTTATTAGAAATAACGTTATTTAATTGTAGAATTAATTTAGTTTGTGAAAAAAATTTAACAAGCTTCAAGTGGTTAAAAAGGGTTGAAGCATAGTAAGAAATTATTTGAAAATGAGAAAATTTAATATAGAATATTATGTAATTGAATTTTTGTTGTTTGAGTTATTTTGGATTATTATGTTTGATATATTGTTGGTTGTTTTGGATTATTATGTATTTGGAAGATTGTTGGTTGTTTTTGTAAGAATTGGCCTGGGAATCAGACAGTTTTATAGAATAGAATATACCTAGAATACCCGCCTCGAGTCGGGACGCTGAGTACGAAATAAGACAACTCAGATACTCGAGTCACTATACTACTCGCTGACACAAAAATCACCCGGTTTGATAACCAATAAAAACCCGATAGTTTGATAAAGTAGAAATAGTTTCAAAATGTTTTACTACAGAAGCTTAACCATCGTGGGCATCACCTAATCCAAAACCAACCGAAAACTCCATCACATACCAAGTCCTAAACACACAAAAATAGTTTACAATTTTTCAACACCTAAAAACAAAATACTTAAAAATCGAGTACATCAAAAAATAATAGAAAAGATGACCTGCCGTGAGACTCCTAGCCACCCGCTCTCACCTAAGCGCAAAGTCAACGACACTCACGAACTTTGCCGCTTCAAATGGCACTGTGAATTGAAGGGAAGGTGCTCGACGCGCTTAAAGGAAACGAATCACTGATGATAACCCTACTCACATCCGAATGAGATACGCAGAAAAGATACATTTAAATGAATAAGTATATATATATGTACAATAAAGAATAAATCAATTATCCACAACATCATAACAAGAATGATCATCATCAACATACAAACATTTTAGAGGACTCAACTTACGTTAACTCACGTTATACCTAAAGACTATATCCCATAGTCATAAACAACATAAAATTCTCAACATTAACGCTTATACCACAACAACAACAAACTAAACTTACAAAACAAACCACAACAATAATAACATAAAACTTACAAAAATGAAACCACAACAATATCATATATAATATTACATCCTTTTTCCCGGCAGGCTCACCCTTCGAACACCCAACAACATCATATCCTTTCCTAAGAAGCCTACCCTTCGAACACCCAACATCATCATATCCTTTCCATGTGCTCACCCTTCTAACATCCTTTCATCATCCTCTTCGCCCAGTTGCAAGAAAGGTCGCAAACTTGTTGATATTTTCAGAGTTCTACCTATGTCGACTTTCTTTTTTGTCGACTTTTGCAGATTATTGTTATACCCACCGCAGCATGTTGGGTAATACAAGGAGCATGCTTGATAGTGATTTGGATTTGCATTTACCATACCACCAAGATGATCTTCTTTCGGAAGCTCATCCTATGGGCACTCCATTAAACAAGGCTGACTGGGTAATTTTTAGGACGTGCGACCCACTGGGAAGTTTCTGAGCACGCGAGCGACAAAACGCTGTCAGAAAGCCCCGCTGCTCATGAGGCCAAATTCATCAAATCTAATAACGCATCGACCCATGAGCCGGGCTGGGCGTTACAGACGGTATCGCAGTTCGTCCGAACTGCGATCTAAGCTACATGCAAGAAGCGACACTCTGGCCGCAAGGTAATACCCTGATCCTCACACTGACGGTACTACTGACGCGTCAGCCATGAGACGCCGAGCATTTGCCGAGAGATGTTGTACACCCTGTTCAAAAATGTGCCAGGCAAAGCCAGATAAAAGCTGATATGTTTGATACGATCTGATCGGGTACTTACCCATACCTCACCAAGATGCAAATTCTTTTGGTGCCTCATCCTATGCTAACCCATCATGTCGCGGTTTCGACCTAGGTAATTTTAGACGCGACCCACCTGTAAGCCGAAAGACGCGAGCGAGGACAAAACGGTCGGGAGCACTGCGGCTGTTCATGAGGCCAACCATCAAATCTAATAACGCATTCCAATTCTATGAGCCTAGTGGCGTTAAAGAATTCCAGATGTAAGAATGCGAATTTCAATATAGTTAAGATACACTCGATTAAGTGACGCGATTAAGGCCAGCATATTACGCTTGGGCGAATGGATTACTAAAATAACGTTACGTGAATGGTAGAATTAATTATTCAGATAAAACGCTTAATGCTTGGGCTGTTAAAAAGGCTTTGATATAGTAAGAAATTATTTGAAAATGAGAAAATTTAATATAGAATATTATATAATTAGAATTTTATTATTTTGAGTTGTTTATGGATTATTATATTTTTGATATATCATAGTATTTGGATTTTTAAGTATTCGGAAGACAGAGCTTGTTTTTTGACAATTGCCTTGAAATAAAGGTTGTAGTTTTGTTAATAAATAGATGACCGCATAGACGTGATTTCAATATAGGTTGGGGATACACTGATTAAGTAATGCGATTATAGCTTGTATATTACAGCTGGGGCGACAGTTTATTAGAAATAACGCATGTGAATGGTGTAATTAATTATTCGTAAAACGCGTAATATTTCAAGCGGTAAAAAGGCTTTTGATATAGTAAGAAATTATTTGAAAATGAGAAAATTTAATATAGAATATTATGGTAATTGGAATTTGTTTTCGAAATAAGTTGGGACTATTATGTTTTTGATATATCATGGTTGTTTTTGGATTATTATAATTTGGAAGATCATGGTTGTTTTTGACAATCGATTGGAATTAGTATGTTGTAACTTTGTTATGCGAAATAGATAACGCATGTAAGGCGGTATTCAACATAGGTTAGATACACTGACAAGAATTCAGATTACACCGTATATTATGTGTCAGAATGGCTTATTAGAAATAACTTTTATTTAGTAAGAATTAATTATTTGGTAAATGTTTAATGTTTCAAGTTGTTAAAAAGGCAGCAATACGTAACTGGAACGGTGCTACTACTTGAG